>OY783197.1:12929722-12993939 GCA_963678675.1 Xiphydria camelus
AACATGACATGCATAATTGACCTGTAAGTAATTCCCTCATTTCCAAATGAAATTTCAAAATTTCGTATAATTTTCCACTGACCTTCTGAAGATGATTCCATTTTATTTGGTTGAAATTGGTTAAACTTTGACACTTTGGCACCAATCTCAACACTCGTGTTCTTCCTTTCTCTTGTACATCATTTAGTACGCATCGGCCGCAGGTCATATTCCGACTGAAATTACAGCGTGATATCTTCCTGGAAGGGGGCCCTAATGGTGAATCTACATACTAGGACCCTCCCTCGAGCCAATTGAACATTGAAAAGTCCCGAGCTAGAAACTTTTTTTTTTGTATTTTGGCCAGGTTTTCGGGATTTGGCCCCACTGTGCGTCGCCGTCCTCATCGTCGCCGTCCTCGTCGCCACCGTTCTCGTCCTCGCCGTCCTCGTAGTCGCCATTCTCGACGTCGTCGTCTTCATCGTCACCGTCATCATCATCGCCGTCCTCGTCGTCGCCGTCCTCGTCGTCGCCGTCCTCATCGTCGCCGTCCTCGTCGTCGCCGTCATCGTCGTCGTCGCCATCCTCGTCGTCGTCGCCGTCCTCGTCGTCGTCATCGTTGTCGTCGTTGTTCTTGTCATCGCCGTCCTCG
This sequence comes from Xiphydria camelus, assembly GCA_963678675.1. NCBI lineage: Eukaryota > Metazoa > Arthropoda > Insecta > Hymenoptera > Xiphydriidae > Xiphydria > Xiphydria camelus. The sequence goes on from OY783197.1 coordinate 12,930,354, forward strand.
TCCTCGTCCTTGTCCTTCTCCTCCTCCTCCTCCTCCTCCAACAACCGTCCGTGCTTCTCGCATCCGTTTCGAAGTCGCCGGGGTTTATGGCGACACGGTTTTGTCCACGCATTTATTCGAAAATTATTTTATACTATAATAGAGAGAGATTATCGATTCAAGCCGATTGGTAATACCTCCATTGTTGAAGGTTCGGAAATATTAATAACTTATCTGATCTGACCCGTCTTCTCAAATCTCTTGATGTCTGTTTATTATTATTATCTTATTATTCTTAATTTTAACTTTTTACGTTAATATCTAAAACACAATGAAATAAAATAATACTACATACACATTTATTCCCTTGACTACGTATATTTGCTACAAATATTTCGGAGTAACTGTCACTTTTACTCTATGCGATGTAGAACAAAAGAAACTCGATCCCGTGATTGGAACGACAGTTGGTTATTCATTCATAACCTCGGTCGATACATGATTATTAGCGTCGCTTAGCGGAGAAAGCAGCAGACGAATTTTATTAAGTTAGCATCAAATTTCCCCTGAAGGTTTGTACCGCCTTTGTAGACGACTATGATGAAGTTTTAGTTCTTAAAGATTAGCAAGGCTTATCTTTGACGAATCATATATCTAGACCCCGTTTATCGATTTGGTGCTGCATAGGCTCGATTGAATGCATCGACCCCATACTACATGTGATATTAATTTCATGATTCAAAACGTCTTTCTTACTGAGAAATAAAGCCCTCATTACAGGTATAAACTATACGCGGAGTATGCATAGCCTCTCGAGTCTCGCCGTCTGGCGGGTGCTGCGATTCTTTATAGTTCTTGGCGCGAACCTCAATTGAGACTCATGATTGGCCAGCTTCAGGACTAGTTAATCACTATTTAATTCGTCATTTAGTAGTCTTTCCACTCGTTGACAAGATAAATATTGGTAAAATTTGTATTATTAAAATATATTTTGTACGCACCTCTTGAGTGGAACACCATGTATAACTGTTGTGCGTGCAGAGGCTATATAAGTGTCAGAACTTATACTCTACCAAATGGACAACATAAGTTATACGATAAATTAAATTGAAATGTTCGCTTTTGTGCAGTGTAATTGAAGGATTTTAACATATTTGCCATTTCTTACTTTATGTTGTTTGACTTCTGTATTTTTCAATTATTAGAATCAATTCAATAATAATATTCACCAATATCTTCAGACACGGACCCACCAAGTATCATTTTGAACATTGGTAGCCTGCTTTGATGTAGGTAGTCATTCGCCATTTCGATCTCTGTTACTTTCGTTGAGCTTGATTATACCGAGTGATTTGCAGGTTGGGCGACAGGAGATGTGTGAAGGATTAATCGAAGTTCTCATTCGCACTTATCCGCCTCTTATATCGCTCACCCTGAAAAATATACTTGATATAGGGTCTTGGCACTACATTCGGGTATCAATACTTTTTAAGCGGTTTGGGGGGGGGGGGGGGGGTTGTTGAGCGTTTTGTCGACACGATTATTAGTGGATTATTTTTTTAAGTAGTTCTGTGTACACCTAGCGTCAATGATTTTGATCGACACGCTTTAGGTGACGGTACTTCAATTGAGTCGACCATAGTTGAACGGTACGAGAGGATCTACTTGTCTTGCCATGAAGCACCAATCAAATTTAGTCTTAATGCCAAAACACTAAGAGAAAAAAAAAAGTAACATCACCCAAAGCGAGTCGATCATAATCATTGACACTAGGTTTACGTACACGGTAATCACTAGTTTCACGAAAACCATTTTTATTGAATGTTTCTAATCGTTTGATCAACTCCAACATTTAAATTTTTGGAATTAAGTTCTTTATAATGTTGGCGCGGATTCGTTGACTCCATCGTCTTCCGCTCTAAAATATCCATTATTCTTGACCTGTGCACCATAGTTTTCGATGGCCAGATCTTCTGCTTCATTGTTTTCGTTGTCCAGGTCTTCCGCTCCATAATTTCGATGCTTTCCGACCGATAGTTTTCGATGTCCAGGTTTTCCGTTACACAGTGTTCGGTATCCCGGTTTTCCAATCCAGTTACCGGTTTTCCGGTCTTCCACGCCATCTTTCGATGCCCAGGAATTTCTAATCTACAGTTTCATAGTTTTTGGCATCTAGGTCTTTCGTTTCATAATTCTTGGTATCCATGTCTCCTGCTATGGAGCGGAAGACCTGAATACCAAAAACTATGGAGTAGAATACCTGGACACCGAAGTTATTATGGAGCAGGAGACATGGACACCGAAAACTGTGAAGCGGAAGACCTGGACACCGAAAGCTAAGAAGCAGAAGATCTGGATGTCGAAAACTATTTGGCGGAAAACCAGGAGTATATCTATGTACATAAAATTAGATCTTGACTTAAAACATTCGACACGCTCTAGACGTGAATGTTTTTGGAAAAGGCAATGCTTGATCTATTCCTCATTTATACGTTGGTCTGCATGTAACAGACGCAAACGGGCGGAAATGTAATCCTGAAAATCTCGGAATTCCGGATTTGCAAATCAAATTTTCGACGACTTTTTAAATTCGCATTGCTAACTACATTACTCTTGTATTATAATAAATAAGAGTTACAAGTCAAAACTGAAAGATGTGTCAAATCGGAAATGAATATTAAAAAATCATTAAGTACGTTTTGTGGGTCAAGTCGAACGGTACAACTTTTGTTTAAGAAGATTTACAGAAACCGTGCTCATTTGGGAAATATATACTATTGTCCACGGTGATTTAAACACCTTGTGTAGGCTCTTTATGAGCCTCGTATGGGGCGCTACGCTTTTAGTCCTTGGGGCGAACCTCTGTCGGAGTTTTTAATTAGTAAGATGCAGAGGCTCGTAAGAGGCAAAAGTCAAGAAACACAGAAAGTCTATAAAAGATACACACAGTTATTCTCAGGTCTTTAGTAAGGTAACGGGAATGAAAAAGACCTAAAGAGCGGGTCTATTTGGAATCAAAGAGGTTTAAAATAGATTTCGAATTTCAACTTTGGTTTTTACGAATACAGTGGAAACTATATTATAGCGCAATTCTCACTTATAGCGTCATTTAGTATGCTCCTATCACCACTCCATTTCCCGCTAGTGAGAGGAACCAAAGTTGGAACCATCCACCGTAGACACACACTTCTACACTCAAGGTACATATGCGATAGCATATTTAATGGTAATATAATACATCATTAGGAACCAATATTAGCACCTGAGAAGTTCCTTCGGTTGGAGCCGAAAATGGGTATTTTACTAGAGTTCTCTCCGGTGTGATATTCCTCCTTTCACATACTACCGTTTCACCTTGTGCACAAACACTGTTGAATATGAAGCGTATGTGTATTCATACCGTTTACATCCATACCTTTGGATGCGAACTCGATTATATCGATAATATCTCCGTGAGTGACTCTGTAATATGGTTTCTACTGTATGAAACTGAATGCGCATGCACATCTGATCTGTAGATCCGAATGGAGAAACTTTTTAGGCTCCGTTGTGAAGTTCTACTGTGTTGAGAAATGAGGCGCTACTTGTCCCCCGATTCTTGAAAAATGAGATGATCTACTATAAACATGTGTATGTGTAAAAACTTTAAATTTCTTACGACAAAAATTCATTTTAAATAATAACGCAGCTTAATTTAAATAACTAAATTGGAGCTACTAATCTTTAGTTGGCTCACTACAATGAAGTTATCGTGAAACTTACAAAGCCTTTTTCTCTGTGTAGTTTAACCTCCGGATGACCAACATTTTTTTTGTGACACTCAAATTTATTCAACAGATTGCCTAACGCACTGCAGATTAGTTTGGAGAATTTGACTATCTAAAACACTTTTCAATTTTTAACGGTAAAAGGACCAATGTTTGAACAAAATTATAAATGATAATTGTAAAATATTTAAAATTGTATGGCTTCTCAAGGTGGGAAGAAGATAGTGTGGTCCCCGGACTTATTCTCAGAGAAAATAATGGTTATGTATACTATTTTTTGTTAACAACAATTCGAGTGTGGTAATCAGTACTACAATATTTTGTTTATAGTTATTTCAAAGATTATTTTAATTTTTTTTCGTTATGAAAAATATATAAACTATAGTGCTGGTTACCAAATTCAAATAGTTATCAGCGAAATAGTTGACATTATTTGATTTTGGCAATTGGTACAATTTTAGTTTAAACAGCTGCGTATATATTGGACTTGCGCATTGTTGAAAACCAAACTAATGTAAATTGGTCGAAAACCGGCGAAGTCACCCTACGTAATAATTAAAATTCGTAGGATTCGTAGAGGCTCATAAGAAGCATGGGCCTCGAAGATCCATGAGAGGTACACACAGAGTTATTCAGATCTTCGATAGGGTAACGGGGTTGAAGAGGACCTAAAGAGGTTCTATTTAGAATCAAAAAGGTTAAAAGTAGGTTCTGAATGTCGACTCGGATGTACAAGCAAGCTTAAAAATGGAATTAACTAATAATTAGTTTAAACATAAAATCAACTTAGTTTCTACTAAAAAAATCGTTCATATAAAAAATGGTCGGGGTCGAAAGCTAGCGATTTGGCATGGAATGCCCCACATGTATTTATTAACTCTTCCATCTTGAAGAATTGTTGTGAATGAGAAAGCCAGATGAAGATCCCAGAAATATGATTTCATTGGTTTTATTCCCGAGATATGATCACGCGAGATTGCAACTGCAACAACAGCTGCTCTCGTTTGACTCGGTAAAATCGGTTACGCGGTGCAACGACTTGTGCGCAAAAAAAACTATCGTGGGTCTGACATTATGCTCTACACATACTAAAGCTTATCGCGTAATGCAATCAGCATTCTTTTTTATAGTTATCGCAACCATATCAGGTTTCATAGCATTACTAATCTTTCTTTTAGGAGAATAGAGTACGTTTTTTTTTTTCGAAATAGGGACAAAATAGGGTACATTGAAAATAATAAAATAATCATTTTTCAAATTATAAGAAACGTATAAGGTACACCGGGGGAAGTGTACATTTGGGGCAAGTGGAACCCAGCCTTATAAGAACTTGTTCTGATCATCCCATTGGAGCGTCATCTCTTAATAACATTCGGCGATAACGCACCAAACGATGTGCAGTATTGCAGCGCTCGTCCGCCACTTCTACACGACCCATGTGGCCGTTGCACCGTTCGCGTGCTCTTTTCATGTGTGTCATTGAGTTTGTACTGGTTGTGCGTTATCCCTCATATTTTCGTGATTTTTAAAGGCATTGTCAGTGTTTATAGGTAAGTAACACATGATTGCACTATTTTATGATATTCATTATCGCAGATGGAAAAATTATTATTAGGATGGTTAAAGCTTGTTTAGGTTACACTTGCCCCACATAAAAGTCGCACCGGGGTAAGTGGAACCTATCATGGGTTACACTTCCACCAGGCTAGGTTCCACTTGCCCCTTTTATCAAAACGGTGTACTTATTTGTTACTTACCTTGTAGATCAATTATAACTTCAGATGAGATCTACCTACATTTACCAGAACCCACATTCGACAAACGAGGGAAGTTTAAATTTAGTATCTCCTTCGATACTTTTAACATTAGTTAAACAAACTCTATGTAAACTAGAATTTTTTTAATAAATAAAAAAATGCAAACTACTTCCACCTGCTCCATGCTTATTTCTGCTTACTTAAATGGTATTTGAAACCCGAATTTACACTTGCCCCACTATATGGGGTAAGTGTAACCAAATGCGCCCTTTTTCCATTTCTTTAAAAAAAAATGGACTTGAAGATCCTAATGAATACTTATCTACATAACAGGAAACATCTTTACCAAGCACTCTCCAAAAATTCATTGAAGTCATTGACCGTATTCCCAAGAAATTAAGTAAAAACATTGACTAGCAAATATGTAGGGTCCACTTCCCCCGGTGTATCTTAATATACAAATAAGCCTAACAATGGAATGAACTTACAATTAATTTAAACATAAGATCAACTTAGTTTAGTGAGCGAAAATTGTCTCCATGTCGTCATATCTCTTACCGTTTCTGAGATATTTGCAAAAGTTTATTATCCAAATAAATGTTTAAACAACTTATCAACTTACTATATGCGGTAATACCTTCACGGCTGAAACTTCAACCCCATAGACGATTCCCCCAACTTTTCTCCCTGTTTCCCAGATATTTACATAAGTTTATTATTTAAACATTTTATCGATTCGTACTGTTCGGTTATAAGTATATGATCATGAATAAAGGATCGACCCGTTATACATCGCTCCTTTTCTTCCGGTCTGTCGTATGCCTGCTGCCGTGTCGTGTTGACGATCTCTATTGGAGAATCGCGTAGACGTATACAGAGCTTCGTGTCTATTTTCAGCCGGAACTACGACGACGATGACGACGACAGCGATGACGAAAATTTATCACGAGATATTACGCGAGCCGATATTTCACGATTTAATAACTGGGTAGAGCGTACCGAATGATCTTTATATAGACATATAATAGAATCCTAGTCCTACAATGATGTAATAAAAGTATCTTTGCTTATCGGAAGGCCGTATTTCCTGAGAAATTAATACAGTCGGTACGATATTTGTTGAGCCAGAATTCCTAGAAGACTGCTGCGTCACTTTCTTGGAATTATCCCCATTCGGCACCCGAGTTGGGGACATTGGCGGCGCAGCGTCTACCGTAGCAGATTGCAGTTAGCATTATTCGCATACCGTGCTTTGCAGTCGATTTATACGTAGCGTGTTTCTTTGTGAGTGTATCGTCCTGTGAATTTTCAGTTTAATTTCTTATTAAAAGAAATCAATGGGGTGAAAAAGAAAAGGAAGGAATTTAATTCTCGAAAATATGAAGGTACGCCACTGTTTGTAAAGCATCAGACCATTGCGTTCCGAGGATACCGCCTTATCGTTTCTGGAAATTTTGGCTCAACAAATATCGTACCGACTGTACCTCTTGTACAGGTACAAATTATTCTCGGAGTATATAATACAGTAATACCTCGACTTACGCTACCCCGACTTACGTGAATCCGGAGTTACGCGGTTCGTCTTTGAAGCGCCGCGCAACTTTCGATAGTCTCGCATCGCACTACTCTCTCGTAGTATTAAGATATCATTACATACACATTTTTCTTCTAAATTATTGTGTTCTTTCCTCTCTGGTTCCAATAACACATAATGTCTATGTATTTATGTGCAAAATTGTACCCCAACTTTTTATCACTTCTACATATTACTCATTATTATTCACAAATTCACGATTTCGAGGTTAGACGCTTCGATCTCCTGAATTGACAGCTATCGGGAAATCAGACGTTCGACACTTCTCGCCCATTTCGACTGTCTCGAAGTTCTGCAGGATCTTTTTACGGGGATCATTCGGTTGGCTGCACATTGTCGCGTAACGATAATTGGGGGGGGGGGGGATATAGAAACTTGAGGCGTACTTTTTGATCCTTTGTAGCGTTGGCGAAGTTTTTATAAGCTTATATTTGGAATGAAATTTTTTTCGCCCGGTTTTTATTCTATCATGTGTGTTGAAGAACATCATCACTTGTTACGTACTTTTCTGCTTATAGGTATTTCCTCAGCAGTAGATATTTCCGTTTAAAAACTCGCGTGCGAGCAAATTCTCGCATCGTATAAAATACGCGACAATTTGCTTAAGCGATCTGGCGACTTTCGTTAAAATTTTATTGGTAAAATTTGTTGGAAGTTCGCTATTTTGGTTTAATTCGACCGTTGGGTGCAATAAGAATGGCAAACGTTATCCAGATTGCCATTCTTATTGCCTGATTGCCGCTCTGATTTCCCGATAGTTGTCAATTTGGGAGATCGAATCGTCTAACCTCGAAATCGTGAATTTGTGAATAATGGTGAGTAATTTGTAGAAGTGATAAAAATTACTCGCCATTATTCACAAATTCACGATTTCGAGGTTAGATGCTTCGATCTCCCGAATTGACAGTTGTCGAGAAAATCAGCCGTTCGATACTTTTCGCTCTTATGCTTCATACTCTTCTGCTATAAATGACTCGAGCACCGTCCAAACACTGCCGAAGTCAAATTTCAAGGTCTCGACAAGCGATTGGTTTGCCGTTGGACATACGGTATACGCGACTCTGTACGATTATGGCAAGTGAATGCGTACGACAAACTGTTTCCGTACGAAACATCTGTTGAAGGCATCCTGTCCCGTTCATCACGGTGAAACTACCGCAATCTCGCGAGCACCCTTATCGCTCTCATGGAATTTCCTGCTAGAGCGATACGCCATCTGTGAAAATAGAGTCCAGCTGCGGAGAGGTTATCGAAACGGAGGAATACCTGTCATATATATATATACCCCTGCCACACACTCGTCGAATGGTGAGGGAAGTAGCGAGGAAAGGAGGCAGAGACGTAGTGTGGCAACATTACTCGTCCTGCCGCTCGTCATGCTCCTCGTCATGCCCACCGCTCCCTGTTTTGTCGGTTTTCTTGGCGCGAGTCAAAGGGCCAGCAATATGAGCCGCTTCACACGTGCCGGATAAACGCGCCCGGTCCCGGGCCGGTGCCGGGTGGTGGGGATGGTGTTCTATAGGCTAGTATGCATCGTTTCACACACGTGTCGGATGATCCAGTCGAGCGCGAGGAGTAGCGCGATGAGCAGCACGAGGAGCATAGTGTAGCAGAGGCGCATGCAGAGAGGGTAACATTGCGGCAGCGCGAGGAGTAGCGCGATGAGCAGCGCGATGAGCAGCGCGAGGAGCATAGTATGGCAGAGGCAATACGTAGCAGTGAGGCGGAGAATATAACGAATGTAGTGTTGGAGAGTACGGTGCTGCAGGGGTTGGCAAGCGATGCGTCCGCACTGTACCTACTGAAAATTGCTTCGTCATGCAGCTGTGCCTCGAGGTACTTTCGTATATACTGACCAAACCCTACGTTAAGAGGATCGTTAAATTTGATGATTTGGTTTCACCCGTCATTTTTCACAATAGAGCTTCCACTAACGGGGTAAATTTCATTTAGCTACAACTAATTGCGACCACGTCGGTTGCATAATCGCGTGGACTGTGATGGTGCTAACTTCACACGAAGTTAGCACCACCACAAGTTTTTCATAAATAATGAGGAGCATTAAATTCGCTAATGGAGCATTAAATTAGCCTGAAATTAGCCCTTAATTATGGCATAATTCATTATTCGATTTGTTGATGTGGCGGTTCCAACTTCGTCGAGGTTATGAAATATCATTTGTAACTTACGCATAAGTGCGGTTTGCATTTTCATTTTATAGAAGTAAAATAAGGTAAAAACTGTTATGATTGCGAATTTTTTATTAAAATGTTTGAGTTTTTATGAAAATTGTGACTTTTATTATTTAATATAAAAAAACCCGAAGTTTTTACAGTGCTATCCAAGATTTCATCGAAAACCGAATGCGCGTTGAAAATGCTGTTATTGAAATTATTTTAAATGAATATTAAGATGAGTTACAATCTATATAGGAAATGACATCAAAATCGCAGTATTAAAAATTTGGCGTTAGTCGATCTTTGTTATGTCGGCGATTGTTTATTATAAATTTTATTGATTCGAATAGTAACTGAAATTGTTGCAAAAAATTTCTTCTGCGATTTCAATTATTGATCTTAACGTAGACTTCAGTAGATACGATAATCGTTATAATTACTTTTTTGGTTATAGTTATAACAAAAGAAATGTTACTAGCTATTCATTGATGGTAACTATAGCTGCTATATCTTTTGTAATAGTACAGATGATACAGCGTTTATATTTATTGCACAGTCGTTCACAAATTATATTATCCGTATAAATATTATTTTGACACCCTGACAAAAGTTTCTATTATCTCAAAAATCTACGATCTTAGTGAAACTTGGCAGATTTATCGAAAAATGGTAGATTTTTTTACAACTACTCTCAAGTTTCACTTAACCCTCTGATCCCCAAACGGGATTCCTAAGGGACTCCAGAAATCATTTTTCAAGCAAAAATTTTGATAGCCATGCCCAGGTAGAAATCGTACCCAGAATTAAGCTTGCTATAAGGTTGGCTTGCAAGACAGAATCTTGCGGCAAGGTTGCAAAACAAGGCTGATGCAAGGCAAATCGGTTACGCGTCTCAATGTTGTGACAGTATGGTGTGCACACAAGCTTGTATTTAGGTAGACTATGGCGCTTGGGACAAGGTTGCGTTGTCGGTAATGAAGAATATTTGAGGTTAGAATTAAATTTTTATATTTTATTAATAATTTAAATTGTGTTACAATACATAGCGATAGCATTACAAATTTAGAAAAATAATGTATAATACTAAGACAAGTAAATTTTTTTTGTTTCTACTTGACTATTACTAGGTTTACGGAACCCCGTCAATTTGACGGGTGACTTATTCAATTTCGATTATTTAATAATCTATGAGGTTAATTTAACTTAACTTTTATTAGGTAGTAATCAGGCCAAAAAACAATAAAAATCACTGCACGTCTGACGTTTCGGTTCCTCTTCGAACGAATCCTCCATTGTGTTTCCGAGGAGGGTTCGAGGAGGAACCGAAACGTCAGACGTGTAGTGATTTTTGTTGTTTTTTGGCCTGATTATTACCTAATAAAAGTTAAGTTAAATTAATATTAAACTACAGGCAATAGAAGTAATATTATCCTAAGAATCTATGAGGTATGTCCTTTCTATGTTACTTCGCCTCCGAGTCGATGGAATATCTGGCCTTTCTGAACCTCGCGTACCTCTTCCAGGCAATTTTTACATCCTGACTGCATCGATAACGCTGGATCTGCAACTCTGTGAAAGACGAGCATAAAAGATAATAAAGAAACTTTTCATCTATCTGCCTCCTGCAAATAACTTCATTAAATTAGCTATTAATATTTACCCTTCTATGCGGGAAGCTGGATAATCCTTATTTCCTGCTCGTTCGAATGTTCTAATTAATAACGCGCGTTAACGTTAAACGCTGACGGCTTCTTAACCAAAAAATCACGCGTGAACCGAACTGATCGCGGACATACTTTTGAAGCATCAGTGTTCTATATAGACCCTAGATTTATATATTACTTAATATAGATAGGTCTCTTCCTTAATAAATTTTGCTAACCCGTTTCAGCGCCACCTGTTGGTATGTGATAAAAGTAATAAGTATTTAAATGGTTCGCAAATGTACTTACTATTTCTATAGTACTAAGGCAGAACCCAATATGTCAAAAAAATTTATTTTTCAGGAGGTTTTGCCATTATATTCTTCATTGCTGACTGTACATATTGACGTAAAAACAAAAAATCGCTTTTTTTGACATCGGGTTTTGCCTTAGTACCACCGATTTTAAATTTACTAGATTCTTTATTTTTAAATATTTTCTTAAATCTTTTTAACTTATTCATAACATTTATTTGACAAACTGTAAAAATACAAAAGTTAAATATTACTTTATGAAACACAACTATAGGTATGTACATAGATACCTTAATATGCTTAACATAACCCCAAAATAAAAGTCTAAACAGAGTTTATAAAATACAATAATTTACACAAAACACAGCTAAAACCACCACAAAAAGTCAACATTTATTTATTTGCATCTTCAAGGTAGCAACAAGTAAGTAATACGCAAAAGAGTAAGAGTATCAGGATTCTTTTGTATATCTAGGATCAGGATCAGCACATACAGTACACAAAATCACATTATGTGATCACATCAGTGAAACAAGTAGACGTAATAGGTACCTACATTGCCGACAATTTAAAACCACCATCAGCGCCTCTTCCGGGGTATGTGATAAAATAACTTGTTTTCAATCTTGCCTATCCAAGCGCCCTCCCCCTGTTCTAGACGCCACTGACAGCTAACCTCAATGTAAGGACTAATAGTACAAGATCCGAACTAGAGACGTTCTTCACCGATCTGCTTACCGGATGAAAAGTATTTTTTATCAAACATAATACGTCAATGAATATATCGCGAATGGGTAGGCTAATAAAATATGCTCAAGACTACCCTTAAAACTATATAAACAGGTGAGCTGATATGAGCAATTTGCACCGATCTGCTTACCAATTAAACTATATATGAAAATAAAGATAATTTTATTGCAAACACGATGGTATAACCCTACTTGCAAAAAATCGGTCATTAATCACGGTTGTAAGGCTTTGAAATTTATCGGAGCTAGCCAAGATGCGCGTACTACAGGGAAATTTGCTATAGGACGCAACGTAGGAAGTGGGCGCGACGCGACGGTTGGATGAGAGAGAGTGCATACATGCTGCTTCCTCGTACGATTGACAAAGATAACACTACTAAAATGCCGAGAAAAAGCGACTACGAGCGACTTCGCTGTTTATATCCCTCAGTTTGCGGAAAAATGCGTGCTCCATTATTACATAAATGTAATGCAATGTTATCTTTTTCAATCGTTATTTTTTTCGATCAATTACTGTTGGATCCCTGGTAAAATTATTTTCGTTCAAGATTCAACTAACTTTGCATTTTTATTTTTGCCTGTCTAGAAGGGACAATTTATTACTTTATGGCTCTTTCTCGAAAGTACAGAAAAAGGGGAAAAACCTTCTTACCGGGTTTTCGAGTGAAAGTTTTTTCCGAACATGTGATAAACAGACAGTCGAGGCGATAGCTCATGGGGTGGGTTTGTAACGCATTAAAAATATATGAAGGTAAAGACGAAATTCTGGACTTTTCCCCTAAGTGATATTTCATAAGTTGAAATGATAAATTGTTAAGAAAAATTCTTCTTGGAGTCTTTACGTTGTTTAGGTTTTACTGTTATATAAAATCTGGGCACTCTCTTATTCCAGCAACATACAAGTTTTTGGAAGGCTATAATATTGTATTTGTTGTAATATTGTTATAATATTTGTAAAGATTTTTATTGTATTCATTGTTCTATAATAAAGTTTTTTTACACCGCCAATTTGTTAATGATTTTTTATCGCTCTCTAAAAAATGTAATTTTTCTGTTTATTTGCTGTGGTATTTTTATAGAATAGATAAAATTTATCGAATAATTATCACTAACATATTATTATTCTGATAGAAATATTAATATTTCCCCATCCATATATTTAATTGAAAATATTTGAAAAATCTTTCTCACATTTTAATATTTTATATTTAATTTAAAGTAAATAAAAGTTTACTGCCAGTACCTACTCCATCGTAGTCGCTTTTTCTCGGCATTTTAGTAGTGTTATCTTTGTCAATCGTACGAGGAAGCAGCATGTACGCACTCTCTCTCATCTAACCGTCGCGTCGCGCCCACTTCCTACGTTGCGTCCTATAGCAAATTTCCCTGTAGTACGCGCATCTTGGCTAGCTCCGATAAATTTCAAAGCCTTACAACCGTGATTCATGACCGATTTTTTGCAGGTAGGGTTATACCATCGTGTTTGCAATAAAATTATCTTTATTTTCATATACAGGGTGACATTTTGAAAACTTGCCACCCCAATATCTTAGAAAGTTACAGGGATTTTCTAAAAAACAAAAATACGGTTTCGGCAGTGGAGAGGGGGAACCAAAATGACATAATCGGAGACGCACCTACTCCAACCCCCTTAGGGGTAGCCCCCCCAACTTTGTAATCTTAAATAGCAACCCCCCATGTGTAATACAGCGTTGGAAAGCTCTTTAAAAATGCTTTACAACAACACCAAATTTTGGTACCTTTCGATGAGTAGTTTTCGCGCAAATCGAGAAAGAAACTGCCAGAAGTAAGTTTTGTCAATTTATTTATTAAAGGTCAATTATGTTACAATAAATTTTCGAAATGATTTCCATTATCTGATCTTACTCCCTGCGATTTCTTCTTATGGGGACATCTGAAATCTGTTGTTTTTCAAACTCAACCAGCAAGCATTAACCAACTGAAACAGAGAATTATGCAAGAATGTCGCAAAATTTCAAGAACAACATTTGAAAAAGTCCGAAAAATCAATGGAAATCATTTCGAAAATTTATTGTAACGTAATTGACCTTTAATAAATAAATTGACAACTTACTTCTAGCAGTTTCTTTCTCGATTTGCGCAAAAACTACTCATCGAAAGGTACCAAAATTTGGTGTTGTTGTAAAGCATTTTTAAAGAGCTTTCCAACGCTGTATCACACATGGGGGGTTGCTATTTAAGATTACAAAGTTGGGGGGGCTACCCCTAAGGGGGTTGGAGTAGGTGCGTCTCCGATTATGTCATTTTGGTTCCCCCTCTCCACTGCCGAAACCGTATTTTTGTTTTTTAGAAAATCCCTGTAACTTTCTAAGATATTGGGGTGGCAAGTTTTCAAAATGTCACCCTGTATAGTTTAATTCGTAAGCAGATCGGTGCAAATTGCTCATATCAGCTCACCTGTTTATATAGTTTTAAGGGTAGTTTTGAGCATATTTTATTAGCCTACCCATTCGCGATATATTCATTGACGTATTATGTTTGACAAAAAATACTTTTCATTCGGTAAGCAGATCGGTGAAGAACGTCTCTAGTTCGGATTTTAGACTATAACGCTTCTCTTGTAAACAGCTGAGGCGATGCGCACACCACACCGCGAATTTTTATGACATCTATTCGCTAAGCTGCCGGCACAACCTTGTATTCGTCTTGTATTCACCTTGATGCGCGAACCTGGTATCTCTCTGTTATTGCAAGCTTGAAATAGGCTAACAGTACAGGGCAGTGGTCAGTTTCGGCTACGCAAGGAACAGACAGGCTTGTACTGGCTACCCAAAGCCTTCCGGGTTCCCTCCTTTTAAAGTGGCGAAAGCGGGGTTTAGTCGGTAGAGGGGGACTTGCACCCTTAGGCCAAGCGAACGTTGAGACGCAGTTAAGTGAGGGGACGCAGGGCGACCGTTGCCTCTATATCTATGTATAGAATAGATATAGGTATAGAGGCAACGGTCGCCCTGCGTCACCTCACTTAACTGCGTCTCAACGTTCGCTTGGCCTTAGAGCCCCTGAGTCCGACACTCCTCCGGGCCTAGCTCAGCCTGGGGCGGCAATTAAGGAGTCTCGTCAGTGAAATTTTTCAAGACAGATTTTTATTAGATTTTTTTCATGTATTTAGCCAAGTATCTTATAGATGAA
The DNA here is from genome assembly GCA_963678675.1 of Xiphydria camelus. NCBI lineage: Eukaryota > Metazoa > Arthropoda > Insecta > Hymenoptera > Xiphydriidae > Xiphydria > Xiphydria camelus. The sequence goes on from OY783197.1 coordinate 12,945,505, forward strand.
AATCAAAAACCAATCAATTTTCACTTAACCGTTTCTTTGTAATTAATTTTTAAAAGTAGGCATTTTAACATTGTGGCTTATGCACATACTGCTAAACAGACGTCAAACACAGTTTTAGCAAGACAGAAAATTCACAAAATATGCTCAAATTATATGGTAAGATGCGTAGTTTTGTTTTTGCATGAAATAAATCACTTTTACTTAGCGGTTTTTGTATAATAAGAAAAAATGTGAGGGAAAACGCGAATTTTCAGGCAAAACCGGCGGCCATATGCAAAATCGTGGCAACGCAGAGGCTATGACGTTTTGCTGTGACTCTCAGGGCCGCGTCTAACGGGGGGCCATTTCGTGCCACGCACGAAAGTGCACTAGCCATGGGGCGCCAAAAGGCCTCATACCTTCTCCAGAAAAGGGCGCTAAGCACGAAGGCGTCTCAACATCTAGAAGCGGCCCTGGTGACTCTCCACGACCCATTCGTTGACATTGAATCATTTTCCTATAATATTTGTCTGTTACAAATTTTTCGTTCCACCGAATCTTCTGGGGTTTCAAAAAATTAAACATTTTTTCTTTTCTTCGAATATTTTTCACTCATGCTACTTTTCACGAGAAGTAACACTTGTTCTAGGTTATGAGTAAACGCTGTGTGGTAAATCAGATATTCTACGTTATCTACAGAACTAGTACCAACTGCGGAATATTCTAATCCACCGTTGCCACGTCTTGCACACATTTTATAATTTTATAATAAAATCAATTTAACGCAAAAAATAAATTATAAACATATTTATCATCTTTAAAATGCATAAGAAATCTGAAATTAACAGATCTCGAATCTGCCTAACCATGTATTTACTATTTTTTCTTCTGTAAATTAACTTATCTAGGATTGGCAATAACCGTCGGTTTCTTTGATGTTTCGCCCCGCGTACCTCACCCCGCAAAGTACTGACGAGACTCCTTAAAGCTTCCTCGCTATAAAAAAAAAGGGACAGACAGGCTTGCAGAAACCCTGTATTAACCTTGCAGCTTAACCTTGCAAAACGTACCTTGTAACAATGTTCAACCTTGCACAACCTGGACATATTTCTACCTGGGTGAGATTTATGTTTTATTTCTTTTTTAATCGTCTCTTATAGTATATAAATTGACTTCTCATCGATATAAATAAAATATAATTTGTTTTTCACGAGGAAATAATTATTTTTGTGGGATCTCCTGCGGTATCCTGTTGGACAACATGTGTTATGAATTCATCATTTGTTATAAATAACTACTAAATAAATCATTATCATCATAAAATAATATTCATTTACGAATGACAAGGACATGTGTGTACATAAATAAGCATACAAGGTGAGTTATCTAAGAGGTAAAAGTGGTGCATTTTGTCTAAAGCGACTAATATCGGGATATTCCATTATTTTCTTCCTGCTTGGGGGCCATCCATAAACCATGTGACACACTTTAAGGGGGAGAGGGGGTTGAATCAAGTGTTACCGACTGTTACATGGGGGGGGGGGGGAGGGATGTTCACTGGAACTCAAGACGTAAAACGGTTTTTCTCCTTAAATGAAGATCTGGCGAATATATCCAAAATAAACCATCCGATGCTAGATTGGATGTTGCTTGGATCTCAGAGCTTCGCATTATAAATACGGGCTTGCTCTTGCAGTAAAGGACCTGATAACAGCTCGCCGAGACTTCTCTTCTGCGGAAATCATTTAAAGCGAGCATCCTCTATAGTGGTGTGCAAGACAGACTTAGCTTTTGTTCTGTTTCAGCAATTTCTTTAATATTCGCATATATATTCCCAAAAGGTGATAACATTTTTCTTCTTCATTTTTATATGCAAGATTTCTGATGAAGTTACTTCGTATTATTCAGCTAATTACTCGTTCGTAACCTTCTACAATTTCCATCTTGTCCTTTAAGGTTATATTCTCAAAAGCTGATAATATTTTTCTTCTTTATTTTTATGTGCAAGATTGCTGATGAAGTTACTTCGTATTATTCAGTTAATTACTTGTTGATAACCTTCTACAATTTCCATCTTGTCCTTTAAGGTTCTTCTGTACCTATTGTAAACGCGGATTCTTAATCCTTAAATATCTACATTTCTGCATATTTTCTTGTAAGTAAGTGAATCTAAGTCGGTTGTCCATATAATTTACTAGACGATATGAAAAAATGTTGAACGAAATCATCTAAAAACGAATAAGTCGTTTATGAAATATGGAGAGACGGCTTTGACAGTCCATTCCTAATTATTTCCTGTAGCTGCCTGTTTCCTCCGAGGGAATACCGCGGTACCTGCCTCTAGTTCGTAAATGCGTTTATCGACGCAAACGTGGGGAGTATCGAGAAGGAAAAGCCTATCGAGACTTTCTTGACAAACTGTATTAGGGTCTACTTTATAGACCTCCACCAATTATTGAATCTCCAAAACAAGGCATTTGGATCGCAGGGACGATTTTTCTGTGAGAAAAGTTCTTTCCCGTCTCATTTATCCCTTCAACATAAACGGATGTCTCTCTTACGTACCTAATCGCCATCTCTTTTTCCATTGTACAGGGCATTTGTCCGGGAAACAGATTAAGATTGCTGGTCGGCCAGTACGATACGGGAGGATGTTTGACGGGCAGTAAAGGCGACCTCACCCTCTCGGAAGACGGTCTGCAAAGGCACGGAAAGCGACGAAGTTGGCACGTTCAACCCAATAGGGTGAGTCAGCCCCGTAATCTTTTCTCTGTATTAGCCTATCTCCTCTTAATGAGTTTAATAAGAGTGACGAGAAATCCTTCAAACGTGATGATGAGATTATACACGCTGTACTCGACATTATCCCTTAATTGTGACCGACGAGACATCAAAAGCGATTCTCGCCTTGCGTGAGAAAAGCAGAAACCCTTTTCCTCAAAAATATTTAGTACTTTTCGAGACTCTTCTTGGTAGTAAAAAGTTTCCGCTCCTATTGAAGTACAGTATCTACTATTTGTAATTATGCATTTACAAAGTTATAAACTACGAAGTCTGAGTGTGCCCGAGTTGTATAATTTGACCTGCTTACCCCCTAGAACATCTAAAATAATTCTAAGTTCCTACTGAAAACCCTACATTCTATTTTCCAACCTGATTTCCGCCTAGAGGTCCTACTGCCTCCTGCTATCATCCTTTTTAGCCTAAATTTCCGCAATCATCTTTTACCTTTTGCAAATACCATTTATATTAAGCCTATAACTCCTCTATGATGTAGTGAATGATAATTTTTTCGCTTTATTTAATAAATCTTGAACTTTTTTTGTGAAAAATACATAAAACCGTAATTGAAGTAATCAGAAGAGTATTCCCCACTTTCTGCTTTCCTTTTTTGATCACTAATAAAAGAATAATTTATAAGAAGAATGAAAAAATCTATTTCAATTTCACTGAAACCAAACTTTATTTCCAAAAATTTTTTATTACATGAATCACTACATTAAAAACTTAGGCATAGACAAATAATCAATCATTATTATTTATTAATTTTAATCCACATATATATTCGCCCAAAATTTATTAGAACTATAGAGAATATACAGTATTTCGGTAGGTAAAATTTTGTATTCAATTTATTCCAACTCTTTATCGTTTACCGGTATGCCAGCATATACTTAATTGTCTCCAATGTTCATAAAGACACACACAGTGTGTAAAAATTGTACTGGTACAGCCAAAATATTGTCGGTCACCTGAACTTTCCATACCGTATGTCCGGCTCTGTACTGGCCAGTTTGAAAGTTACCTTCGGGCAGGCTTGGTCGGTACTTGAGTCATTTAGTATTGGTAGAAGTCGAGTCGGTAGTTAGAATTGGTGTCATTTCAGGAGATCGAAGCGTCTAACCTCGAAATCGTGAATTTTTAATAACGGTGAGTAATTTCCATTATTCACAAATTCACAATTTCGAGGTTAGACGCTTCGATCTCCCGAATTGACACCAACTCTAACTACCGACTCGACTTCTACCGGTATTAAATGACTCAAGTACCGACCAAGCCTGCCCGAATGTAACTTTCCAACTGGCCAGTATAGAGCCGGACATACGGTAGACATTTCGTGGTCACATAAGTGAATCGATCACCTGTGGCCTGAAAAACCTCCACAATTTGAACTTCTTGAATGATACCGAAGTGTTGACCAATGCAGTGACATACCGGAAACATACATTCTCTCATAGCTTTAATAAAATAACGTATAAAACCTAATTTAGTTCAAAGTTAGCCTCGTACCTTATAGGCAAGTTTATTTTGTCTGTTGTCAAGCAGCCGAGTATGGCTATACTGGTAGCGTGCTGGACTCGCATGCTCAAGGCCCGGGTTCGATCACTCCGTAGTCTTTTTTTTTTCTTTCATTACGAAATTGTTAAATTTTTTTTTGTCGCGTACGGAAACGAACTTCCGACGCTGTTCGTTTTGATACTGTACATTCTAGAACGAAATGATTCACAAGCAGATAAGAATCTCTTTGTTGCCAGGTAAAAATGGACCCTTCAAGTACCGTCCCCTAACCTTCTTTCTAAACACCTTTTTGTGAGGAAAAGCAGATATTTCACGTTCGTTAGAAATCAATATATTGTAATGTTATATATTTTTAAATGCTTTAAATATATTAGAGTATTAAATTATCAAGTTAGAATGAAAAAAAAAATTTAACAATTTCGTAATGAAAAAAAAAAGACTACAGAGGGATCGAACCCTGGTCCTCGAGCATGCGAGTCCAACACGCTACCAGTATAGCCATACTTGGCTGCTAGACAACAGACAAAATAAACTTGCCTATAAGGTACGCAGCTAACTTTGAACCGCTATAACTTTTTATCTTGTGACTAGTGCGCGCTAGGGCTGTAATATAATACTACCCTTAGCATGCACTAATATCACGTACAAGGGGAGCGCGATATGAATTTACGAGACCGTGCGTTAACCCTTGTCAGTGCAATCACGGAGCCTTAACGACGTGCAAACACTTCGTAAATATATATTGTGAATGCACTGTCTTCACATTTTTAAATTAAAAAATATTAAAATTGATATAATAATGATGTTTCAAACAGTGCAAATTGTACCGAATTATTCCATAAATAATGAATTATTAATTATCATAATCGCTACTATTTTGAAAAAGAAAGTATCAAATTATTTTATAAAATTTAATGAGACGAACCTTCGAGAGCAGTCACTGTCATGTTCGGTTTCTATATATGACTGGAGTCGACCGACACCAATTGAAGAGTCGGTGGCTCAATTGGCAGAGTGCGAAAGCATTCCCAGTTTCGAAGCAGCTCGTCCTAAAGACCGCAAGTTCGAGTCCCGGTAGGGTATGAAAAAAAAACCGACACCACTAGGCGGGTTGGCAGGCGGGTCGGCAGGTAGCAGTATACCGTATGTCCGAGCCCAAACCGCTCAAGCGCCGATACCTATGGCCGATAACTTGAAATTTTTCTTCGGCAGTGTTTGCCAACGGTTGAAAATTTTATAGTTAGAGATGACTTGAGAAGAGTGCGCTGTGTGTACTGCTTGAGAGCGAAAAGTGTCAAACGTCTGATTTCCCGATAGCTGTCAATTCGGGAGATCGAAGTGTTTCGTCTATTATTCAATACTTCGATCTCTCGAATTGACAGCTATCGAGAAATCAGACGTTTTACACTTTTCGCTCTCACGCAGTACACACAGCGCACTCTTCTCAAGCCATCTCTAACTATCAAATTTTCAACCGTCGGCAAACACCGCCGAAGACAAATGTCAAGTTATCAGCCATAGGTGTTGGCGCTTGAGCGGTTTGGGCTCGGACATACGGTAAAGTCACTGCGTGCGTTCCCTTTTTGGGTCCACGTAGGGCCGAAAACTCCTAGTCGGGTAGGAGGAATAGGGTGTATTCCACTGAAAATTGCACCCCCTTATTTCCTCCTTAAACCTCGGATTCGGGAAATAACTCGACCTTGTAGGTGCTAAGCAGGGCCTACACTGAAAAAAATCTTTAGCTTTAACAGCAATACATTTCTGGCTGAGACTTTCTAGCCATTCCCCCCTAAAAATATTTTTGTTACAGTAATTCTATTAGTTGTGTTTGAGATAAGGCATTGCTATGTTAGCAGTCCAAGTATGGCTAACAGAGTATGTTTGATACAGCAATATGGCATCTGATTACTTAATATACTAGAAAGGATATCCTAAGCAGATTGACGTATTCTTACCCCAACTGTATGATTATACGTACTTTAGCTAAATTGTTATTACTAGGTGAGCTTTATATAGGTATAGTTAGCTATATTGTATAAAGGCCGGTGTTAGCTAAGACCACTTGAAGAGTCGGTGGCGCAATTGGTAGAATGCGAAAGCATTCCCAGTCTCGAAGCATCTCATCTAAAGAACGCAGGTTCGAATCCCGGTAGGGTTTGAAAAAAAAGCCGACACCAGTAGGCGGGTTGGCAGGCGGCAGCATAGGCGTGCGCGCCCCTTTTTTGCAAAATCCTACTTGCAATTTAGCAATACGGTATAGCTCACACAGCTATACTGCTTGTTTAGATGATTCAGAATTTTCGCGCAATTTAGCAATACGGTATAGCTCACACAGCTATACTGCTTGTCTAGATGAACCAGAATGTCCGTGCAATTTAGCGATACGGTACAGCTCACACAGCCATACTACACGTCTGAATCCATCAGAATAAATAGGTAACTGACTCAATAGTACAGCGCAGCTTGACACAAACACCACGATATTGTTACTTCAAACATATTAACTTAGACATACTCGTCTGGATGTCTTAAGAAAACTTCTGGCTATGGCCACGGTGGCAAGAAGTTCTGGTTGGTTCAGCCAGAATTATTGCTCAATTCCCTCAAAATTTTTTTCAGTGTAGTTTTCAATGGAATTTAAAACCGAATTTCATCCTTTACCTCTTACATGAGGTAGGATATTTAGGGCCAACTCAGGTTCAATTTTACGACTCGGGTGTTAATATAAATAAAACCGGTCGTAAATACATATTTTTCCACATTTTTGGCTTGTAACATACAAAGTTTGAAACTTTGATGTTAAATTTAACACATTTTATATATCTCCAGTGATCCACACAAATTTTTGTGTTAATTAAAAACTCCTGTGTGATTATAAAAAGTATCACAAGAATTTTGTCAAATACTTAATATAAATTAAATCTTTTTTCTGTGATAAAGCAACATTTAATTTATGTTATATTAATTGATTGCTGTGTATCTTTTAACTTAAAGAAATATTCAAAATGGATATAACATCACTTAATGTAGCTGTTTCTTTGTGTGACATACAAAATTTCTATTGGTTTTTAACTCAAACTTTCCATCTTTTCAGCAGAAATGATGAGTGAAATTTTTAGAAATAATGCATTTCTTTAATCAAACTAACATTCAGAGAGTGCAATCTGAAAAGTAACACACAATCTTGTAGCTTCTTGTTTCTCACACATAAATTACATTCAAAATGTATTAAAATAAATCAATACGTATGGATTATGTTAAAATAGCATACGAAAGTATGTTAAATTTAAGACACAAATAGGTACTTGTACCAAGTATTTTTCAAGGTAGGCAATATAAGAGACTCATAAGCGCATGTTAGAATTTCAATTAATCATTTGGTATAATCAAACCTATCAAAAGTAACCGAAATCGAAATAATAAATGACTATACCAAGGCCGGCCATAAATGTTCAAAATGGTGTTTGGCGGGCCCGTACCTAAAGAAATTATTATTCTTAAACGTGTGTATTATATACAAACTAGATCAGTTACCATAAGTTTTGAGGACAATCAACGCTATCTTGTGGAATAAGTGATATTTATAACTATAATGCAGTTACCGATCTGTGCTAACATCTTAAAGCAGTATAGAATTACGTAAGATCAGAAATGCATGAGATAATTCGCTGAAGAGGTTCGTATGAGGTACACTTTATTTTAATAATATGTATCACATCAACAAATAATAAGATTACAATGGTCGGCGGAATAATTATTGGCCAGCTCGAGGATCAGAGTTAACCTATCTAATTAACCCATCAAGTAGTAAAGTTTTGTAATTTCTCGACGAGATAAGTATTGATAAATTTGTTATCATTAAAATGTACTCTATACGAACCTTTTGAGCTGAATATCCTGTATAATTGCTATACATAAATACATGTTGCATAGTCAATATAAGTATCAGAACTAGTACCTGCCAAATGGAAAATATACCTAAGTTATACGGGAAGTAAATTAAAGTGTCCACTTTCGTGCAGTGTAATTAAAGGATTTTAGCATATTTGCTATCTCTAATTTTGTGTTTGTAGACTTTTGTATTTTCCAATAATCAGGATAATAATACAATAGTATCCAATATTATAATGATGGGATGCCAAATATTCACTTCTTTTTAGGCACGGGCCAACCAAGTACCATTTTGAGCATTTGTGGCTTGTTTTTTTAGCCATTTGTTACATTTCGATCTTGATCACTTTTGTTAGGTTTGGTTATACCAAATGATTAATCGAAGTTCTCACGCGCACCTATGAGTCTCTTATATAGCCTGTCTTGGAAAATACTTGGTATAGGTACTTGGCCAACCCATTTGAGTTAATACTTTTTTTAAGAGCATTTTTTGTTTAGGGACATGGCATAACTTTTGTTAAGGTTTTAATCAACACGATTTTTAGAGAGTTGTATTATTTTTTTAGGTGGCCACGCATAGTCCCTGACATACTTTTTTACATTTTTTATGTGTTTTGGGGGCGATATCACTAGTTTTTTGAAAATTATTTACGACTTATGGATCAACTTCTTCATTTTCATATTAAATTCATGATACCTAATTCAGTATAGTCTGCATTGTTAAAGTTCACCTATTCTATGATATTTATCACCGTTTCCGAAATATTTGCATAAGTTTATTGTTTAAATAAATTATCGACTCGCTCTGTTTAGAATTGCCATCGCGGCTGAAAGTTCAACCCTCTCTCTATAAAACATTCAAATTTTTTCAGTTTTACCGTATCTCACACCGTTTTCGAGATAATTGTATATGAGTTCATTGTTTAAATAAATTACCAATATGCGCTGTTTGGTAATACCAACGCGACTGAAAGTTTGAATATTATTAATTGAGACATAAGACTAACTAATAATCAATCATGATCAACATAACTTAAGCAATATTATTCATTGGTCGTTCGGTATATAACTAGTGCTATCTAGTGGAGTAGGGACTAGGCGGAAATTTTGAGATCTGAAGTGGGCGTCGAGTTTCTCTTACGTTTAATATTGAGAAGCCGACGACAATGACATTTCTTAAAAATTATCAACGCTTATTTTTGAATAGATGTACTCACAAACCCGTTTATCAATTAGATGCTATCTAGCCTCGATTAAAAGTGCCGGCTCCAAGTTATATATGATACTAGCAGCCCGTCCCGGCTTCGCTCGGGTAGATTGTGGATTGATTTTGTCCGTCCACCATTGTTTAAATACATTTTTAATACAAAACTTTTAGTATTTTTCCCGGGCTACGCAATGGTCATATTGGATTTGACCTTGACCATGACCTTCAAGGTTATATCGAGGTCAAAGTAATTTTTTTTCACGTTCAAATGTGTCCTTGACCATTTTTTTCATGTTACCTTTATTGTCAGCGGAGGTCAAATTTAGGTCAAGTATAGTTCGACTTTTTGAACACCCTGTATAAGATTTACTAACTCAGAAACCTTCGCGGATATGCGTCCAACTGTTCCCCAAATTTTCATCGCAATCGGACGAACGGTTTAGGAAGGCATAATAATCATCAGTACCGGTACTTTTTGAACACCTTTTATAAGATTTACTAATTCAGAAACCTTCGCGGGCATGCGTCCAACCATTCCCCAAAGTTTCATCGCAATCGGATGAACGGTTTAGGAAGGCAAATAATCATCCGTACCTGTACTTTTTGAACACCCTGTATAATATTTACTAACTCAAACCTTCGCGGATATGCGTCCAACTGTTCCCCAAATTTTCATCGCAATCGGATGAACGGTTTAGGAAGGCATAATAATCATCCGTACCGGTACTTTTTGAACATCCTGTATAAGATTTACTAACTCAAAAACCTTTGCGGGCATGCGTCCAACCATTCCCCAACTTTTCATCGCAATCGGATGAACGGTTTAGGAAGGCATAATAATCATCAGTACCAGTACTTTTTGAACACCTTTTATAAGATTTACTAACTCAGAAACCTTCGCGGACATGCGTCCAACCATTCCCCAACTTTTCATCGCAATCGGATGAACGGTTTAGGAAGGCATAATAATCATCAGTACCAGAACTTTTTGAACACCTTTTATAAGATTTACTAACTCAGAAACCTTCGCGGACATGCGTTCAACCATTCCCCAACTTTTCATCGCAATCGGAAGAACGGTTTAGGAAGGCATAATAATCATCAGTACCAGTACTTTTTGAACACCTTTTATAAGATTTACTAACTCAGAAACCTTCGCGGGCATGCGTCCAACCATTTCCCAACTTTTCATCGCAATCGGATGAACGGTTTAGGAAGGCATAATAATCATCAGTACCGGTACTTTTTGAACACCTTTTATAAGATTTACTAACTCAGAAGACTTCGCGGGCATGCGTTCAACCATTCCCCAAAGTTTCATCGCAATCGGATGAACGGTTTAAGAAGGCATAATAATCATCCGTACCGGTATTGTTTGAACACCCTGTATAAGATTTACTAACTCGAACCTTCGCGGATATGCGTCCAACTGTTCCCCAAATTTTCATCGCAATCGGATGAACGGTTTAGGAAGGCATAATAATCATCCGTACCGGTACTTTTTGAACACCCTGTATAAGATTTACTAACTCAAAAACCTTTGCGGGCATGCGTCCAACCATTCCCCAACTTTTCATCGCAATCGGATGAACGGTTTAGGAAGGCATAATAATCATCAGTACCAGTACTTTTTGAACACCTTTTATAAGATTTACTAACTCAGAAACCTTCGCGGACATGCGTCCAACCATTCCCCAACTTTTCATCGCAATCGAATGAACGGTTTAGGAAGGCATAATAATCATCAGAGTACCGGTATTTTTTGAACACCTTTTATAAGATTTACTAACAATAAGAAACCTTCGCGGGCATGCGTCCAACCATTCCCCGAAGTTTCATCGCAATCGGATGAACGGTTTAGGAAGGCATTTGATATTACCTTAAAGGTCACGGTCAAGGTCAAATCCAATACGACCACTGGGTAGCCAAGGGAAAATCCTTAAAGTTTTGTATTAAACATTTTTCTCTAAAATGTTTTCCCGCTGAGATAATCGGCCGTACCGCGACTTTTTGAACACCCTGTATAAGATTTACTAACTCAGAAACCTTCGCGGACATGCGTCCAACCATTCCCCCACTTTTCATCGCAATCGGATGAACGGTTTAGGAAGGCATAATAATCATCAGTACCAGTACTTTTTGAACACCTTTTATAAGATTTACTAACTCAGAAACCTTCGCGGACATGCGTCCAACCATTCCCCAACTTTTCATCGCAATCGGATGAACGGTTTAGGAAGGCATAATAATCATCAGAGTACCGGTATTTTTTGAACACCTTTTATAAGATTTACTAACAATAAGAAACCTTTGCGGGCATGCGTCCAACCATTCCCCAAAGTTTCATCGCAATCGGATGAACGGTTTAGGAAGGCATTTGATATTACCTTAAAGGTCACGGTCAAGGTCAAATCCAATACGACCACTGGGTAGCCAAGGGAAAATCCTTAAAGTTTTGTATTAAACATTTTTCTCTAAAATGTTTTCCCGCTGAGATAATCGGCCGTACCGCGCCTTTTTGAACACCCTGTATAAGATTTACTAACTCAGAAACCTTCGCGGACATGCGTCCAACCATTCCCCAACTTTTCATCGCAATCGGATGAACGGTTTAGGAAGGCATAATAATCATCAGTACCGGTACTTTTTGAACACCTTTTATAAGATTTACTAATTCAGAAACCTTCGCGGGCATGCGTCCAACCATTCCCCAAAGTTTCATCGCAATCGGATGAACGGTTTAGGAAGGCATTTGATATTACCTTAAAGGTCACGGTCAAGGTCAAATCCAATACGACCACTGGGTAGCAAAGGGAAAATCCTTAAAGTTTTGTATTAAACATTTTTCTGAGTTTCTGAGTTAGTAAATCTTATAAAAGGTGTTCAAAAAGTACTGGTACTGATGATTATTATGCCTTCCTAAACCGTTCATCCGATTGCGATGAAAAGTTGGGGAATGGTTGGACGCATGCCCGCATAGGTTTTTGAGTTAGTAAATATTATACAGGGTATTCAAAAAGTACCGGTACGGGTGATTATTATGCCTTCCTAAACCGTTCATCCGATTGCGATGAAACTTTGGGGAATGGTTGGACGCATGCCCGCGAAGGTTTCTTATTGTTAGTAAATCTTATAAAAGGTGTTCAAAAAGTACCGGTACTGATGATTATTATGGCTTCCTAAACCGTTCATCCGATTGCGATGAAAAGTTGGGGAATGGTTGGACGCATGCCCGCATAGGTTTTTGAGTTAGTAAATATTATACAGGGTGTTCAAAAAGTACAGGTACGGATGATTATTTGCCTTCCTAAACCATTCATCCGATTGCGATGAAACTTTGGGGAATGGTTGGACGCATGCCCGCGAAGGTTTCTGAATTAGTAAATCTTATAAAAGGTGTTCAAAAAGTACCGGTACTGATGATTATTATGGCTTCCTAAACCGTTCATCCGATTGCGATGAAAATTTGGGGAATAGTTGGACGCATATCCGCGAAGGTTTCTGAGTTAGTAAATCTTATACAGGGTGTTCAAAAAGTCGAACTATACTTGACCTAAATTTGACCTCCGCTGACAATAAAGGTAACATGAAAAAAATGGTCAAGGACACATTTGAACGTGAAAAAAAATTAATTTGACCTCGATATAACCTTGAAGGTCATGGTCAAGGTCAAATCCATTATGACCATTGCGTAGCCCGGGAAAAATACTAAAAGTTTTGTATTAAAAATGTATTTAAACAATGGTGGACGGACAAAATCAATCCACAATCTACCCGTGCGAAGCCGGGACGGGCTGCTAGTAATATAATAAAACGCAACATCAACGTATAATAACCGGATGCCAAATATTCACCAATTGGTTCAGGCACTGACCTACCAAGTACCATTTGAACATTCGTGGCCTATTTTGGTATAGTCATTTGTTATTTCGGTCTCGTTTACTTTTAGTCCAGGAGGCAGCGACATTCTCATGATGGTCATTTCACCAAGGCTGATTTTCATGTACATGAGAGATTCCATGCTGTGTGTGAGGGAAATGGCAGTCAGCTGCCATATCGGCGGGGGGGAGAGTACAGTACGTAATTATAAAAAATCGTAGTCAGCTGAATATATTTCGAGGGGAAATGTGTCAGCTGGGACAATAAACATGCAGCGCGCCGGCTAAAGAGGTTGCGCCTTTATCGACTTTTCCCCCCAATTCAGCTAGCTGAGTTTTATTTATATTTAATACAAGTTATACTGGTTCGTGCAATCAAATTTCAGTTTTGGTAGTATAAAGAGACATTATATTTTTTGTAACAAAAGATTCATCTTACCTGAAATTTTATTGCTATGAAAATAGTTGTACGTAAAGTTCTCTAAACGATGATCAGCCCAAATAGTTTATAAAACCCATCAAAAAGACAGGTTTTATAAACTATTAATCAAAATACGAGATTGTTTAACAACTATTTTAAGCATTGCAGTAACTGGAATTATTGTACATCTAAATAACACGTACAGTAATTTAAAAAAATAAAAATGGAAACTGGAACATTTTTTCCTCATTTCCTCGTTTATTCATCCTCTGTTGCAGTTGATTCACCGCTATTAGTATCTTTTTCGTCTTTATCAAATTCTTCGTCGCCTGAATCAGTTACACTTATTTTATCTTCTGACTCTTATTGGGTTTCGGCTATATATTTGGTATAGTCCCTTGGAACTATATTCGGATATCAATACTTATCAAATTTGGGGGGGGGGGGGGGGATAGGGCGAATCACAAAGTAGAATTGTTGCTGAGCTTTTTGTCGACACGATTATTAGTAGATTATTTTTTAAAATGATTTTCTGTACAATTATTGAAAGATGCCAAATTGTGCACAAACTTAAATTTCAAATCATACATCCATGCACCTATACAGTTATAGTTAAAAGTATTAAACTCAGATATCCATGTTTTCGTGACAGGTGACAATAGTGATATTTTTCAACCACTGCTAAGTTCAAACGATAACGTACATCAGGGACAGAGCATAATAGGTGAGAAATTGGTAAATGGACCAAAAAAGTGACAAAAGAATTATTTGAAAAATTAAAAATATCGATTTCTTAATTATATAAAAATAGCACTACATTAGACGCAATGTGTGAGTACAACTTTTCCTAATGATATACCGGAATTCTACCGGGACCGGAAATCGGTTGTTACCGTATCCAGATAGCAAAAATCTTTCAGATCGAATAATTCGAGGACGGAAGGAGATATCGGATCCAGTAAGTTGTGCTCCTTTGTGCTTCGGGAGTACTATGGAAGTGCCAGAATGAAAGTTACCTTACGTTGTGATTTTCTAAAAAATGTGAAAAAATGTATAGTTGAAATTAAGGAAACTGTCGAATTGGAAAATTTCAAGACTTGTGTCCCGTTGTGCTCGATGAGCACATTAACTTTTCATGATGACAGAAGAATCGGAGAAGTTCTATTGGAACGGGAAAACGGTTTTACGTCCATATCCAGGTAGCAAAAATCTTTCAAATCGGATTATTTGAGAACGAAAACAGATATCAAAATTACACGAATTGTGCTTGTTTCTACTTCGTGCGAATCATTAGCAAAGTTAAAAATGTTTGTACCTCTCTATGTGTGTCCGCTCAATTTTATTATGTAACCTGCTGTATTTCTGATTAAAGTACAAGGGTAAGTTACGTTGTGCGTAACTAAGTTTCCAGAGTCCAGCGTAATTTACTCTTGTACTTTAAGCGGAAATATCTCACAAGCGGTCTAACAGATGGGTATTTCATCTCATATGTTTTTTTATTAGCCTCAGTAAGCCCTACAATTGTTGTAAGAGTGAAAATATCAAATTCCATGTAAAAAAAAGTCAAGGTAACTTTCATACTTCATAAATAATGCATGTTAGTAAAAATTTGTTGCATGTATTATATGTTCTTCTCGACAGCAAAATTTTTTGTTCGAAACATCTGTTCGTGAAATGCCACAAATAATGTAAATAAACGGGATTACTATCCTAAGAGGAATATCCTGTATGTACATATTTGGTGTAGACGCAGGGATTCTTGAAGACGCATCGTTATAGTTATCCTCATGTTGCGAAAGTTGGTTTATCCCTCCGTCGTTCCGACGGTACACCTGCCTCCGCCGAAGTTCGGCTGCCATATTTCAAAACACAGTATCTGATAATTTCAAGGTTTCGAGTAAATCAGTAAAAACTATTAATATGTGGCTCTCAAAATAGATAGAAGTTTCAAATATTGTTGTAGCGGTTTAAGATACTATAATTGCATACAATTTTTTGTGTGAAACGTAATTTTGAGAATTTTGTGTTTTTTTTTTTAAATGTAGATACTATGTTTTGGCATTAATGGGTTACATAAATCTAATAGGTAAAATTGCAATAAAATGTAGTATCTGCAAATAATATGTTTTATTTGGATACAAAACAAACACAGTTGAACTTAAAAAAGGTGAAATGATTTTTAAAGATCAAACATTTTGTAAAGGTCCTCCTCTATATCAATATTTATAATCAAATCCCTCGACTCTTCGTTTACTAAAAGGCTTTCCCAAAATAATCTTCTGTTGGCTGGCATCAAAGGTACAAGAACTTGCATTATCTTTTCTTTTTTTCTTTTTTAATTCCCCTACTGTCCACCAAATCCGGTATATAATTCTCAATATTGATTTTTTTAAAAGTAAATCTACGCTTTTGTATTCATCATCGAAATCAATTTTATAATGCATTTCCCTGGAACCTCTATGAAAATTGATTTCCACAAGGTAGTTTAGCGACAACTCTTTAAGCGGATCGTTGTTTTTTCGTGGTTGTCTTTTTTTCTTGTCCCATTTGTGAAAAGCTTCCAATTCCACTACTTCAATATTTTTTCTTGATGTTTTGATTGCATTTTTCAAATCCTCAATATCATAAATATAGTTTAAACGACAAATGCGTTTCTCGATGTTACCATGAACCCAATCCGCCGTCATTTATGGGTGTGGCCTTTTGTCAAATAGCGGATTGTAACATTTTCAGGCCCATTATTTTTATTCACAGCTGATACCAGAGCCATAAACAAAATCCAATTTTTGTTTTGAGCCGTGCAATTGTCGGCCCAGAGAATGAAATCTTTAACATCTCTTTATTGCTCAAAAAATTTAAGAATTGCGTCAACAATATTGTAAACATTTCGATCGCCTATAGCTTCATGCCATACGACGCAGTAACTGGTTTTTGGGTCGTTTTTTTTGTAATGCTGACTGACAAAGAAGAAATCTTTAGTTGAGGGCATATTCGGGATTAATATTACTTTTTGAAGATCCATTGAATACACTCGCACTACTGCATTAAAGCCTCTTAGAGAATCTTCTTCATATTTTGCATGTGCCTTTGCAGCTTTTTCTTTATGCAGTGTTAATTCGTTAGACAATTTTACCAGTAGTTGATCATCATTGTTCATCAAGTTCTTGAGATCTTCTTGCTTCCTTTCGAGAATTTCGCAATCTACACATTTATCCGATTTAGGCATGAGGAAAGATATGTGCTCTGAACCTCAAGTTTACAAACATTTGGATGCTTTTCATTGAAATCCTCATACATTCCCTTAAGTATCAGATCTCTTGGTAGGTATCTAATATTGGATGCGTTGTGGCGTCCATAATGACTCACACATGAGTTATAACTTTTTGTGTGATTTTTTATAAGTTCTGGATTACATTTTTTTGCTACTGCCGCCCCGGTTTTCTTTAATATTAAAACACACGGGTTCCATCTTCATGGAAAGGCACAATTCTGTAATAACTGAGTCGTTTGTATATCCAAGTGTGTTTAAAAGGAAGAGTCGACATACTCTAAGGCTTTCTCCTTGTCTGGGAAGAAAATACAGACGTCCTTGTTTTTTTGCATTATTAGGATCTTCAAGCACAACAGTTCTTCTTTTAATGCTAGTAATGTGAACATTCTTTGAAAGCCACTTTCTGCGACTTGTGTAATCTAAGTTCCAATAATTCAACCAAATATCTTGACGTTCTTCTTGTGTAAATTCCTGGCACCTATTTTTACACTTTCCGGGACAGGAGGGTCTTATGGGATGTTGTTTCTTGTTGCGATCGGATTTCTGAGCATTCGTTAATTTTGGATATTTAGGGTTCTACTTTTTACGCCTCTTTACTGGTGCAGTTTTTAGAGATTCCTCACTGGTGGCTTGTTCACTTTCTTCAGTGACCATATCACTTGGCACGAAATTTTGATCAGCAATACTGTCATCAACACTTTCGTCACTAAATTACCTTGTTTCTGCGGAATCAATTTCTTCAGCAACACTTTTTGGTTCATCAGTTACTTTATTTGGCAATGAAATGCTAAAAAACGGAGTCTGTCAAAATATAGTCATTTTTGTTTCCAATGATACACAGCCATAACTTTCCTCAAGCATTCAGCTACCTCTTGGATGTTTTCGGCAATAGCAGTAATATTGAATGATGTACCGGCATCAACACTTTTGTCACCAAATGGCCTTATGTCAACTAAAATTTTATCTATTTCTTCAGCAACACTGAGCATTTCTTCAGTAGCTTTATTTGGCAATAAATTGCGTAACAAAAGAGTTTATAAATATTTGGAACTTTGTTTCCTCCGATACACAAAAAAAGACACTTACTTTAAGCACATTGAGGTATCTCTTGAATGATTTCGGCGAGATTTTCGGTAACCGCAGTATTGTTACACAAATCTCTCTCCGTAGATATGTCGATTGGCGATTTGTTTGAAGCGGGAGAACTGCAAAAAGTAAGTACATGTTGAAAATATTACCTGCTAATCAATTTGGTAACATATGACTATGTGAATGGCAAGATAGTCCGCTTATTATATTATGTGTACAAATTCACTATACATACCGATTTTCCACCAAACTATCACTGGGTTTTAACATATCTAAAATAGCTTTTGTACGTGCACTAGAGCCCGGAATACTGGAATCCATTTCGTTGAAAAAATCCACCTTGCAAGCACAACAATAACGAACAACTGAATAATTTTTAAGTTAGGTTGGTCAGATGTTCGAATCGAACACGAAGTATGTGGGCGACTATTTGGGGAATGTTACAAAAATATTTGTCTATACTATTTCGTCATAACACAGTAACTACCACTTACTGTGTTCTGGGTAAATTTTCATTAAGCAGCTAACTAAAATATTTTTTCCAATACACAGTAACTGCCATATACTGTGTTACAGGTGAATTTTGTCAAAATTTCAACACTCAAGTTCATTTCAAAATACAGTAAGTACTACATACTGTGTTTTTCCTAGATTGTAGTATTGGAAAATGCCTCTTGCTGGGTTTTGGCGTAGAATTGTAAAAATAATAGTGTAGATACTGTGTTTAGGTACAAATTATTTTCATAACTTATAAGAGATGAGCTATTTTGGGTAGTGCAAAAAATGCGGAATAAACACAAATCTACTTGGGGCAAAAATCTCATTTTTGAAAAAAATGTTGGATATTGTGTTTTGAAATGTGGCAGCCGAGTTGTTCCGCGATACTCCGTTACTCCTCCGTTCTCCGTTTATTTCCAGCTCTCCACTATTCAATCTTTACTCTGGTCGTCGTTACATTTTGTCTCTCTTGCTTCTCCGGATGCGGTTTTTGCTCTAAGTTCAACGGATCCGGAGGAGCTGGAAGAGAAGTTCACATGTGCGTTCACGCGACAGAAATATATCTAGAGGGTCAATGAAACTCGCGGAGCGGCGGCAAAGTGCCAAATGCATCGGACGAGTGACAGTGTGTAGGGGAGGGGGGGGGGGGAATTTGCGACACTCCCGCGAGAAATTTATCGAATCGCGAACTGACCGGGAAAATAGCTGACAAAATTCCATCGAAACAGGAACTACGCGGGAAATTTTACCTATAATCTCTCCACTTCCTTACCACACTAAGTGTCCACCTTAGGGAGAACACAGGAAATCAGAAAATGTCAGGGAACTCGAAATGCGTCAGGAAAATCAAGGAAATATCAGGAAATTCAATATTTATCAGAAAAGGTTTGTAAATTGATATCTTTTGGTTAAGGCGTCTTTAGGTATACTTTTAATTAAATTTTACCAATGCTTTTTTGGTCGAAGAATATTTCTTTTTCCTTATAACTAAAGATTTTCCGAGAGAAATTTTCCGGAATGTTAAGGAAATCTCAGAAGATTTTTTTTCATCAGATGTAATAGTCATGTTGCACACTTATTAATGTTTAAGCATCTGAAAACATACAATATCATAATCACGTGATCATGCAAACATAATCGGCGCATATACGCGTAAGGGGCCATCCATATATTACGTAAGACGTTGGGGGGGGGGGGGGGTATGAATATTTCTTACAGTGTCTTATAATGGGGCGGGGGGGGGGGGGTCTAGACCTCATCTTACGTGAGAAATTCCTAGCCAAAAATGTTATCAAATCACTCAATACAGATTCAAAGAAGCGCTGTACTTTGCATCAAATAAAGCAGTAACAATAGACAAAAGAATGTGCAAAACCCAGGATCAAGCAGAGAAGAGGCGACCTGCACGAGTGGCATTGCGTCGTGATCGGGAGCTTATGTGCATCTTCCGAAATAGTGAAACGGGAGTGGAGGACGACGAGTGGGTTGAGGAGCAGGACGTCTCTACTGAGGATATATTTTATTAAACGAAGTTTAAAAATGAAGTTACTTCAACTGAGTGAATATATGTTTTCTAATGTTTTCCGTTGATACGAAGAGTAAGAACGAGGATGAAGTGCATGAAGAAATATACCGTATATAGTAGTAGACTATAAACTTTACATCAATCGTGTTGGGCTTCCACTCGGATAAAATACGCTGTTGATACAGAATTAGAGAATAGCGAATAATGAAGAGTCTATTTAAACAGCTCCTATGTACAGCATCCTCGTTCTGACTATGTATGATGCTATTGTTTAGCAGGACCGTCTCGAAATATAGTCAATCTCTTCCTAATATTCATCTGACATTTGAAAGCAGTATAAACGGCAAGCTCAAGAATGACTTTAAAAAGTTACGTCTTATGTAAAATTTAAGGGGGGAGGGGGGTCATCTGGAATCTTACAGTATCTTACACTGGGGGGGGGGGGGGGGTAAAAAAGAGGCCAAAAACGTCTTACGTAATATATGGATGGCCCCTAATGGGAAAATAATGGGAACTCGGGGTAAGAATGCGCTATTGGGGAGTGACCGAGTCCGACGATGTAGTCTATTGGGAGGATTGGCCATACAATAGAAACTATATTCTAGCGTCACCCATGAGGATATATTGGCGACATAATTAGTTTACAAGAAGGAATGTCGATAAAGCAGGTACCTGATAAGATACCCATTTCCGGTTTCAAACAAAAGAGTTATTAAGTGGAAATATCGGTTCCCAATGAGTCATATATAATAACTTCCAGAGTTCGTATAAAACTGAAAGCGACCAATCTCTGATTATCCTATTATTTGCGTAGAGGCACCTCTTTCTTTATGGGGTGCTCAACGACCTTCGGCCCACCTCCCACCCATTAATTTTAGATTTTAAATGACTCACCCTGTTTAGGCCGCCCCGGTAGGCCGCTGCAGAGCTGGATGTAGCTGAATTCGTCAATACTTGTCCTGTCGTAAAATAATGAATCAGCGTTATAGTAATTGTCTCAAGTTCTAACTACGCATTCTTAAATTCTCTAATTTATTATTAGTTGACGGGATAGTTATTGACAATTTCAGCTACACCCAGTATACGTATCTTGAGCATGGAAGTGTGTATCTGCGGTGGACAATCCCAATTTCGGTACACTTCAATGTTAGAAGCCGGAGTGGAGACAGAATGATGAGGAACGGCGCTATAAGATATAGTTGCGCTATAATAAGGTCTCCACACTATATTCGAACATTCCATACTTGGCTTATTTGTAGGTATAAGAAGCGTGCATGAATTATGTAAGGGTTTTAGAAGAAGGGAAGAGGGTCAAATAATTTCTTAGTCTTATGAGGGGGAAGGGAGGTATACTCTAAATCTTACTTAAGATAACAATATTCAATTTTTATGCAAATTGACAACTTGTGTGCACTCGAAATATCTACTTATTTTCTTATTTAATTAAAATTAAATTAGACGTAAAAAAAGAGAGGGATGGGGGGTTTTCAAGAATCTTATGTTGTCTTGCATAGGGTAAGAGGGGGTAAAAAATTCATCCAAAATACCTTACGTAATTCGTAAATGCTTCCATACAATCATTTAAGAGGCCGACATACCTTCTCGAAACGCATGCAAAACTTGTCGCAGTAGGGCTACTCTCCTTTCGTAACGGGAAACAATATCCATACCAAACTTAACACACTTTCAGACCAAATATCATTCAAGGTTTCTATAGTCAGCAAATTATATATTTTTGTATACAAAAATCTGCACGGATTTTTTTACACAAAAATATATAATTTGGTTACTATAGAAACCTTTAATGATATTTGGTATGAAAGTGTGTTAAGTTTGGTATGGACATTGTTTCCCGTTACGAAATGAGCGTAGCCCTACTGCGACAAGTTTTGTGTGAGGTATGTCGGCCTCTTAATCGCTTGAATGTCTCAAAAGAGACTATTCTCTGTAAAGTTACACTTTCAAAAATGAGTAGTTGGCTTTTCTCTTCCCTCTTTATTTCAAAAATTAGCTTTGTCCCTTAAAAATGTAACGTCATAAATTAGGAATTACCTGTTGTATCGTATTTCTATATTTGAAATTGCTTAAGCACGGTGAAGTAAGATTTGTTTCCAGAAAACAGAATTATTTGATTATCTACTTATATCTCTTCAGTATTTATTTATTCGGTTTCTTTCAAGCCTGCGCACTTGAAGTATCTATTATATTCATTAAAGAGGAAAAGCTTGGCCAATTAACAAGAGACTTTCATTTAAGCCTTCGTCAACTCAAAAATCGGTTCTTAAAATTTTTAAACACCAATTTTTTCCTATATCCCGCAAACTCGATCTTTAAGGTTACCGCACACTAGAGCGGCGCGGCGCGTCGCGTCGCGGTGCAGCGATGCCCGGCGATTCTTACCTGAATGTCCGTAAATTTTACGTCACGGCTCGGTGACGCTCCGCGATGGATGGTGGCATCGCCTACTTTTCCGGCGGCAACCGACAGATTCGGACTTGAATGTCCGTAAATTTTATAAAATATATTTTAATCAAACGGTATCTAGCAGTGCAACAAGATGTACGACGGCAGCAGTAGTTCTAATGAGGAAATTGCTTTTATGGTAGCATTGATGTCAGAAAGAAATAGAAAGAAGAGAATGTGGATCCATCCTATCAATAAAAAACGCGCCAGTCTTGGAGAATTCGCCCGTCTGGTCGCGAGATTAACCACGAGGTATTTCGATCGCGATGATAGTGAGTGGTAAGAACCGATATTCCGAATTTCGAAGATTCGAAGGGAAGAATCCCCGTCCGCGACGCGCCGCTCTAGTGAGCGGTAGTACATTTATTTGTGTGTATTTTATCCAGTCGGTATTTTGACACGACGCGCCGCTCAAGTGAGCGGTAGTACATTTATTTGTATGTATTTTATCCAGTCGGTATTTTGACGCGACGCGACGCGACGCCCAAGTGTGCGGTAACCTTTAAGGGTACGACCATAACGGCGCACCGCACATCGCACCGCCCATAGCGAGGTAAATAGACGCATGTAAACCGTGCCACGTGCGAAGCGAAGGGCTATGCGCCGTTGTGATCGAGTCCATTTATTTACCCGCGCCTATTTACCACGCTTGACAAAGGCTATGGGCGGTGCGATGGGCGGTGCGATGTGCGGTGCGCCGTTATGAACATACCTTTAAGAGGCCGACACACGCCGTCTGGAAATGTAAAGATATATTTCCAACATGGTGCATAAAAACCTTGTATTTTCGCCACCACACTTAAGAAACATAAATCTAGGGCTCTATAGAAACAAAAAATTTCTTTGTTGTAATCAATCGGCAAAATCAGAAATTTATCATTTTCTTTTTTTTTCTATAGGGCCCTAGATTTAGGTTTTTTAAGTGTGGTGACGAAAATACAAAAGGTTCTTATGTACCATGTTGGAAATATATCTTTACATTTTTCCAGACGGCATGTGTCGGCCTCTTAATATTTCTCGAGCGGTACAGGGGCTTTTTCCCTGCTAAAAGTTAATTCACTGAAGTACAGTAACACTCTAAAGTATGTTCTTCTTGCGATGTGGCAACAACGTTTGACGTACAGTAGTATGTGTGTATCTGTGAGTTCAAAAATGGAGCCCAAAACATCTGGTCATGCATCTGTACGTCATGCAACGTTGCCAAATTGACTTATCAAAGGTTAAATTTATAAAGAACAAGTAATACAAAAATAACGGGCTTCTTAATGAACGTGAAAATTGGTATAGATGATTTTAGTTCATTAAACGTGCTGTTCAAAAAATTTCAGAATTTTTTCACTATTTTTCTCAGAAATATCGCGGTTTGTTGGTTATAACCCATAAGAACATATGTTATTTTGTTATTCAAAAATCTTTGCAAAGGGCTTCTTAAAAGACTTGAAAATTTAACTGAATTTTTTTTACTTCAATCTACCGAATGCAATCATTTTCAAGCATTTCTCACTATTTTTAGTATAACGCTCGAGAAACCATAAGGGCTGTGCGAAGTGCGGTGCGCCGTTGTGTTCGCAGACTTACATTAACTGGATCGGCCCTCTTATTATTCTCTCTTGGTCCAATTGACAATTAAACTATTCTTCATGAAGGTATTAAGAGAGGTTGTAGTCTGAGATTGCCAACTGCGTTCATAAGACGGATGATTTACGAGAAACAGCACCTCGCGCGGCCATATCCGTAGAAGGTTGCTGTCTTCCTACTGTACCGAGAGGGCCGCGAGACCGAGCATCCATATATGTCCGTGGCCGACAACCTGGCCAATGTCCCATAGTCGTCGCATCCCCCGTCGTTGTCATCGTCGTCACCGTCCAGCTCGGTAAAACGCTCGCGCGAGATTCACGGACATCGCACACAAAGTCAGAACGAGAGTCATCCCGGTGGAATGTGCATCGACGGCGGTGGATTTTAAAGCTGAAGCACGTAGCGCGCGACGCGTCTCTTTTTCGCCGACTTCCAGCATCCCTTCCTCCCCTCTACTCTCTACAATTTCGCCTTTTCTCTTCGCGGGTCCTCGTTTTTCAGTTGATTAAAAGCATCTTCGCAGAAAGGGGTCGAATACGTATAGGGAATGTCCTTTTTCGATGTCCATACTGAAAATGAGAATTCGGTTTTCCCACTAATTTTTTGATTGCAGTTTCGAAAAATTTGAAAAAAATTATTAACCTTCCCGCGTAAAAAAATTATATGAAGGGGTCAGAAGCAAAAGTGCCTAAGTAACAAAATGCTTATTCTGAAGAATCAGACTCCAAAGTTCGGTGCGTATTGAAGCAGTTCATTTATATAACTTTTTGTACCCGTTAAAAGATGGCGCTACCTTACAATATTCAATTGGGTAATTTTTGCACCAAACAGAACCGAACACTGAGAACACGAATCTGTACTTAGGTCATTTTCACCAAAAATGTCACTTAGGCACTTTTGCTTCTGACCCCTTCATATGGCAATAGTAGAATAAAGGATATGGATAAAGTATGTTCAGAATATGGCTTTAGTACCTATTGCTATTGTATGGGGTACATGTATTAGAAATATTTTGCTAGGGATCGAATCCAATACTTTTTAAAAATAATATGATAAATGTATAATGGCTCTCAAGGTGAAGTATATTAAGTGATGGTTTGCGATGAATACATTTATTAAATACAGTTTACACAGATTAATCCACTCCCCTGGAGTATTATACATTATAAATAAAATATTTCTGTCACGATTAGTCCGTTAGCTTGACAGTTTCAAAACAATTACGGTAAAACTGAGTATTATACGTATATCGATGTGAAGTTTATGAATTTAAGGGTGTATTGTGCGAATGACGATGAATACGATTTTCGGAAAGTTTGGTGAGATATCATAATTTATATACAAAAACTTATTATACTCTATTTAAACAATGAGAGATAGCTGTAAAATTAATAGAAATTAAGATTTTTAAGATACTTGTTATTCAAAATGTAATCAAACTTTCACAAGACTATTCTCTGGGATTTTTAAACTTGCCATAATGGTGAAATTATCACCAAACGAGCTAAATTCTGAAGACTAAAAATTAGTAATGCTGATTGCTAAACGCTAATAGTTGCGGCAACTATTTTGGTGACTACTATTCAAGTTTGATAATCGGCAATAATTTTCATAGTCGTCGCAAATATATCTAGTTACCGGAGCTAAAAAAATGGTTGCAATAATTATAAAAAATAGTTACGATAATCAAACTCGCACAGTTGTCAGCAAAATAGTTGCAAATACTATTTTTTCTCAGAAAGGTCGTTAATGTTTATTCGTGGTTCTAATTAGGAATTAACTATTGGTAGGAATCACCGTGACAGTATACTTAGAGATGGAATTAAGTATTTAAGATAAGTGTCGGATAACAGATTCGATGATGCTGCGACGGATAGATATACAGGTTTAGACATGTAAATGTAGGAATGAATATAGCACGTAATTGAAATAATTAAAGATTTATTAGCAATAAAAGTTGTTCGCCACATCTTCATCGGGTCTTGCATAGTTAGTATGAACGTTTCGTAAACTTCTAATCTGTCGGCCATACATTAAAATTAATTTTACAGGGACTACTTTACTCACTTTGATGAGCATTATTCGATTAGTCTTTTCCAAAATTCTATCTTTATAACACTATTTTTCTACAGTACGAATCAATCTCTACAGGAATCAATTAGTCTCGTATTACGTAACATCTGCTTTTTACCATCGATCGATCGATTATTTTGAAAAAAAATACCTATACTAAAACTTTCCTCCATTTTTCATCATTCCCTTTCTCTTTACTTTATATTTTTTTATAGTTAATAGGTGATCATATTATTTTCACAATCAGTTTTACCACCACATTCCTTCGATTGCGAAGTATCACCATACGTTTCTTTATAATCTTAAAATGCATCAGCTCATAAGGTTTTTAATTATCTACCAGAATTGGACAAAACTGAACACTTGCGCCAATGGGTTAAGTACGAAGAAAACTCGTTCTAACCCTTCACTATTCGCGTACAGGTTCTCCATAAGGAAACAAGCAAAGGAGTACGCTGCACTCTATACGTAGGCGACGTCGGAGCATGCAGCGACTCGACGCTGTAAAATAGCCTATCTGCGGCGCGGAATCGTGCCCCCGCGGCCCTCCAATTTCTATTGCACGTACGAAAAATAGTATTGAAAAAGCAATGCAAAGCTGGGAGAACGTTGCGTACGTGCAGGCGAGAGACGAGGTGATATATTCGAGTTCCATCTGGGCGTGGGCCGCAGTTGGTATTAATGAATTGCAAAACTTGCCACGTAGGATATTTGCCCTCTCGCTGATAGCGAGATACAGGGTGTCCCAGAAAATCCACGCCAAACGATTATCAAACTATACGGAGCGTCTGTCATATTCACCACTATTGAGATGACCGCCCGAGTCGAAGATTTTGACCTGTTCCATTCTGAATAGACCTGCTTTAAGGTCTGTTTAGACCTGGGTAGACCGGGTAGAGTCTTAGAATACCTGTAAAGGGATTTTCCTCTAAAACCTGAGTTGTCCTGATATGTAAATATGGCCTTCACTGTCCTTAATAAGTCGGATATATTCTTTCAAGGTAGTGGATGTCCTAACACGTCTGTTTAGCTCTTTTTCGTATAATTTAAAATTCATAGATAATCAATTAAACATTCTGAACGGAAAATTATTTATAGGTAGCCTTGAATTGAAACGAAAGGGGGGGGGCAATGTATTAGCAATTTTATTAATTCCTCTCTCTATAATGTTGATAAATCAATCAATCAATCAATAAAAATATACACATTTTTGTGAATGAATAAAATATAGATAAATAAAATTAAAATTTAATTTTCTTCATTGGAAGAGGAATTATTATAGCGGGAAAGGGAAGGAGTGAGGAATATGATGTTCCTATTTTCTCAACTCATTTCTCTTTCAACGAAAAGAATATAATAAAAATCTGACCTCAAATTTACTATCATTTTCATAAATTAAGTTACTTAATACATTTAGTGGTTTTCAAATAATAATTAATTAATAGGGAACTTGCCTGTGTCAGATTTTTAAATACTTTTGGTATTTATCTACTCTTTAAACCCCTTAACAATAGGTATTTGTAAAAAAGAAAATGATCAGTTATCTTATTTAAATATTTTGTGATAGTTTGTGTTTAATTAAAGTTTGTCATGTGGCGACCCTTCATGCTTTGGCGGCCTGACGCCAGATAGCGCCGACCCTCTCGACCCCCGGCTCGCGGCTCCTGGCCCCCGACTGTCGGCTCTCGGTAGTAAAACTTCAGTAAATTTCTATATAAGAGGACCACAGGGCGTCTAAGGCAGGAGTCGGCCTAGCCTTACTGTCGAGTCCATAGGCCGATTCCGAGTCGAAATGGCGGACGTAATTTTCGTTCGTTCGCCGCAGACAATTTTTGAACACGATTTTTCGACACGTGACGTTCATGACACTAAATATGTTAAATACAAATTAAATAACTGCATATTTATTTACCGTATGTCCCATAAGAAGCACAATAAGCGACATTTACTTTCGGCAGTATTTACCGACAGTGCGCATATACCGACTCATGCATCGTCGGCAAATACTGCCGAATAGTCCAGTAAAAATCCTTCTGAAATCGATGTTTCGAGCCTCAAAGCTGAAAACTTGGTCAAAGATCCATTTTGGGTAGTTGAAAACAGGGGTGAGGTTTAAAAAGTTCTATATCCCCGAGGATTTTTGAAAAACAATAAAAACTACCCAAAAAATGGGCTCTACGAAAATAACTCGAAAACTAAGCGAGATATCGAAAAAAGTGTCAAATAAAAGTTGTAGAGCTTAAAATTCTCTATAAAAAAGGTTTACACAGTTTACCCCCACTCCTCACGGTTTACCCTTTAGAGCCGCGCGAACATTGGAAGTAGAAAAAAAAAATCATGAAACCTCGAAAATTTAACATTTTTGACTGCTTTTTATTTTAAATTGCTTAAGAAATTCTCTACTTTTTAAATAAAATGATATGTTTTTTTTCTCTCAATTGTTTAAAAACTGCCAAGTAAAATCAACGATATCTCTCGATATATTGAATGATTTTTTCTTCTTTGTGTTCCATGATTTTGTTAGTTAAATTCCCTGCACATTACACTCCGGTTATTCTTCTGTAATTGTCGTAAGTTTTTAAATAACTCCGTTTGGAAAATTTCTTTACAAACCTTGGTGCGTCCGGAGAACCACTGGTGGCCTGCTCCTTCCCCCCCATGGTGATGGGACCTGAGCCCGTTACCTTTCTGGGTCTCGTTCTCCTCCGTTTAAACTTTCCTAACATCGGCCGCTTCGCACAGCAAAATATATGTTATGCACCATCATGTAGCTATATTATAAACAAAGTATTGGATTGTTTCGCCCATAAAGAAAGTAAATAGAAAGTTTTTCAATAATTTTTATTTTGCATACTAAAAATAACACCACCGCCGTTTTTTTTTTATATAGATTCAAGCATGATTAAACTATGACATATAATTTTTACGAGATGATTGGTGTGGTAGAACAAGTCGAAATAAATTAATGAAAATGAAACAACTTTGCTTTCGCCGTTTTTCTAACGTAAGAGATAGCGGAAAACGGTGGAAGCGAAGTTGTACACCTATTAATTCGAATTTTTACTTTACAAAAATAATAGTATTTATTTACAATGACTTATTACTAATGAGAATACAATTTACTGCACGTAATATATGTACATATAAATCGAAATTAAATCACATTAAAGGTATTATTTTATGAACTGACACAGAATCTTCGTTTTAATCTTCATCGCTTTCGTGATTTATTGTGGGTAGAATATGACTATATGACTGTAGTAATAACTTTAAAGTATATGGAATTACACGTTTTCACATAGAGCACTGATACAGTTAACTTTTAACAACGCAATATACATATATATACGCGGATCCAACATGGCGGACCAAATTTGTAAAATTGACTCCGATTATGGTGAAAATTGGTATACATGGGTTTTTGGGGTCGCTGATTTCGAATTTGCTATTAGATTTTTAAAAGTCAAGATAGCGGATCCAATATAGCGGACAAAAGTACCGAAGTTGACTCTGATCTTGGTAAAAGTTGGTACACATGGGTATCTCGTGATGCTTTATATAAATGTGTTATTATATTTTTAAAATTCAAAGTAGCGAACTCAATATTACAGTCGAAATTATCAAAATTGACTCTAATCATGGTGAAATTCGATGCACATTGGTTTTTGGGGTCCTTGATTCCTAATTCGTTGTTAGTATTGAAAATTGAGACAGCGAATTCCGATGATTGGAACGCCTAATTCGGTCCTTATGAGTGGTAACTCAGAAAACAGTTCTTTGGGTCCAAAAACCTTTGTATACCAATTTTCACCATGATCGGAGTCAGTTTTACAAATTTGGTCCGCCATATTGGATCCACCATTTGGAATTTTGAAAATCAGATAGCAAATTTGAAATCAGCGACCCCAAAAACCTGAAGAGCAACTATGTTTATGAAAATAAGGATATCAGGAAAATGTGTGCTTCAAAGGGTTAACCACCGTAGTGCAGTCTCGGTGACCGCAATGGAACGGTGAAATCGTAACAGTATAAAATCCCGGAATAATTCACCATTGCGACCGATGGCGGGATTAACTCTACATTAATGCTTTACATAGATCGCGATAATTATAATAATGAACGATAAGAACCGATATAGACGTTCGCTTAACGCGCGACGGAACACCTGGCTTATCAGGGATAGAAAGTCGCTACCTCCACCGTCTTGCAATTACTGTTACATTTGTATCGACTCACATTCTATCGACACATGCGAGCGCGCAAATGGCAAAAGAACGGTCGGTTGTTGTTCCCATATAGCTTCAATTATTTATTATTTTTTTCATTTGCGCGATATCAAACAAAGCTTATTAAACCTGCGAAAACATTAAGGAAACTATTTCACAAAGAACATATTCAATCCACAATAAATCACGAAAGCGATGAAGATTAAAACGAAGATTCTGTGTCAGTTCATAAAATAACACCTTTAATGTGATTTAATTTCGATTTATATGTACATATATCACGTGCAGTAAATTGTATTCTCATTAGTAATAAGTCATTGTAAATAAATACTATTATTTTTTTGTAAAGTAAAAATTCGAATTAATAGGTGTACAACTTTGCTTCCACCGTTTTCCGCTATCTCTTACGTTAGAAAAACGGCGAAAGCAAAGTTGTTTCATTTTCATTAATTTATTTCGACTTGTTCTACCACACCAATCATCTCGTAAAAATTATATGTCATAGTTTAATCACACATGCTTGAATCTATATAAAAAAAACGGCGGTGGTGTTATTTTTAGTATGCAAAATAAAAATTATTGAAAAACTTTCTATTTACTTTCTTTATGGGCGAAATAATCCAATACTTTGTTTATAATATAGCTACATGATGGTGCATAACATATATTTTGCTGTGCGAAGCGGCCGAGGTTAGGAAAGTTTAAACGGAGGAGAACGAGACCCAGAAAGGTAGCGGGCTCGGGTCCCATCACCATGGGGAGGAAGGAGCAGGCCACCAGTGGTTCTCCGGACGCACCAAGGTTTGTAAAGCAATTTTCCAAACGGAGTTATTTAAAAACTTACGACAATTACAGAAGAATAACCGGAGTGTAATGTGCAGGGAATTTAACTAACAAAATTATGGAACACAAAGAAGGAAAAATCATTCAATATATCGAGAGATATCGTTGATTTTACTTGGCAGTTTTTAAACAATTGAGGGAAAAAAAACATCATTTTATTTAAAAAGTAGAGAATTTCTTAAGCAATTTAAAACAAAAAGTATTCAAAAATGTTATCATGATTTTTCATGATTTCATGATTTTTTTCTACTTCCAATGTTCGCGCGGCTCTAGAGGGTAAACCGTGAGGAGTGGGGGTAAACTGTATAAACCTTTTTTATAGAGAATTTTAAGCTCTACAACTTTTATTTGACACTTTTTTCGATATCTCGCTTAGTTTTCGAGTTATTTTCGTAGAGCCCATTTTTTGGGTAGTTTTTATTGTTTTTCAAAAATCCTCGGGGATATAGAACTTTTTAAACGTCACCCCTGTTTTCAACTACCAAAAATGGATCTTTGACCAAATTTTCAGCTTTGAGGCTCGAAACATCGATTTCAGAAGGATTTTTACTGGACTACGAAGGTAAATGTCGCTTCTTGCGTTTCTTATGGGACATGCGGTATACGTGGGAGGAAGGGGAAAAGGGTGGGGGAAACAAAATTCAGAAGGCCTTCTTAGACCTGGTTAGTACCTGCGATAGGATAATAACGGCTTTCCCAGGTCTACTGTGAAAAGTCCGTGTTAGACCTGTTTGCATCTGATATTCACCGTAACTAGGCTATGGAAGGACAAGCAAGGTTTACTTTCTACATTTCACGAAGACCTGGTTCATTCCTTTTAGACCTGCAAACGTTCATTCTTAGCAGGGCTTACCAGGTCAAAATCTTCGACTCGGGTGGGCTGTCGGTATTACCACCGAATTTTAGAGAACCATCTTGGATCGGGTGCGTCTACCGATATGCAATCCGCTACGCTGGCGTGTATTTTCTGGAACACCCTGTATATAAACGAATGAACTAATGGAAAGGATGAAAATGATCGCAAAATCTATTAATAATTCTATAACTATCTTTTTCTTTTCTTTTGCATTCCCGACAGGACCCAATATGTATGTAATAGAGAGTTAAGGTAATAGAGTTTGTCCACCTGTCGTGGTTTTTTCTTATATTAAACCACCCCATACTATTGTTAAGAGTATGCCTCCAACTTGGTTTCTTGGTAAACCCATAGTGGTTGAATGAGAGCAGATGCTTTTTTCGAGTTTGTTGCCAGTGGATTCATGGCTTCTAGAACAAGGAATAAGATCTTTTCTTACTTTCGGTAGATGGGTATCGCTCTCATAATGTCTTTTGAACTAAGCGAGTTCTGTGATGCAAATGGTATTATTTTATACCGAATGTCGCACAGAAAACCGATCAGGTGGGGGCCTTCTGAATTTCTTAATGAATCAATCGAGCATCGTCTAAGCAGTGCCGAGTTCAAATTCAGAAGGCCCCTGCCTGATTGGTTTCCATGCGACATTCGGTATACCCTGTCGCCAAGCAGTATGCACATAATGCAGCCCGATGATGAGGGTGTATTCAGGTCGCTCAAAGCTGACTGGAGAACAGCCGTAAGAAAATGGCAAGACCTACCAGAGAACGAAAATCGAGTTCTGTTGTATTTTTAAAGATATCTTGAAAAATAATCCTAAACTATCTGCAAATATCAAGAATGTGTTTAGAGAGTGCGAATTATACCCATTTAACCCAGATGCTGTTGATAATTCCAAGTGTCTTCAAAATACGTTGGAAAATCTAAATCAGGCTAAGAGAACTCAGCAGAACACCAGCGTAAGGGGAAACTTCATTACTGATGATGAATTGGCCGTAGCCAAGGTGGTACTTAATATGATGAGGATCCCTCTAAAGGCGCGTCTAAACGGGCAATATTTTTACTGCAATATGTGGCTACAATATTGGCAACTATAGCCCAGCCATCACATGACAACATTTAAACGCAGTATATGGCTCGGCAATATATATTTCGGCAATATTTTCTGCAACAGTATGGCCCATGTTTAAGAAGTAATTTGTTTCGTAGACGGGCTACACAGTCGGGCAAGAATGGCTGACGAATTCTATCGCATCGCAGCGGCTTATATTGTTTTAAATGGCAAGTGAATACTACTTATAGGAAAGGAATAGAATTTTACTGGTGGGTTAATATTTTGTACAGAATCTGGTGTATTTGAGCAACCTTTGACGCAACAGGTTCTTTTCGAGGATGGCATTTTACAAAAAAATATTTAATTTTTATTAATAAAAAGGACTTTCATTGTAATTGCCCTTTATGCGCTCGTTAAATTCCTCCACATTATGTTGCACAACAGCTTTCGGATGGCACCCTAAACGCCTTGCACGGTCCCTATTGCAGAGTATTTTCGCTCGTCAAGCGATCGTCCGGCAACTTGCCTGTGTAACACATATAAATACTTGCGGCGATACCAAAAATGTGTAGCTATACGGCCGGGACACACTAAAAATATTATCCTAAATTGCATAGTCTGGCTGGTATTGCTGGCAATGTTACTGGCCACTGTGTTGCAGCCACATATTGCAGTAAAAATATTACCCGTTTAGACGCGCCTTAAAGAGTACGTGAAATAGATGCTGACGTGATCTTCGATGAAACGGAATATTTCGACTTGCTACTTCCAAGTCCATCGATCACCGAATCAGCCGTCAATGTGGAAAAGTGTGAAATTTCCGAAGTGCGAAATATGACTGCTGACAAAAATCAAGAACATTCTCAAGACTATTTTGCCAGTGTTAACGAAGATAAGGAGAATTACGATCATCATTTAGACAATGAAGTGGAACAAGCGCAGCTTGATAAATTTCATATCACAAAAGGCCTATTTGACATTGGAGGAAACGAAACGTGTCAGACATCAAGTTCATTTGTGGAAGAGTATGTGGTATCAATACCGGTATCGGAATCAGAGTTGACTAACATAAATCTTATTATTCCAATTCCAATAGTCGAATTAACATCATCGCAACATCATAGCGCATAGACAAAGCATTTCGCCTTTCTGGCGATGTCGATGTTACAACTATACATTCGGGGACTGAGGACATTTCAATGACACCTGATTTTAAAAGTAACTCAGTTGTAAATACAACACCATTTTCGAAAAATAACACATCGACTACTGAAAAAACAAACAGCAATCAATTTGGATTTGAAGCACATTTGCAGTATCCCCATCCCATACCGAAGTCTAAAGGTAAAGGAGGACAAAAAACCACTATATCGAGTGCCATATCGTCGACATCATGGCGTGATTAGTATAAAAACAACAGAAAAAAAAGAACAGGAAAAGAGAGAAAAGAGAGAGAAAGAGAAAACGGCAAAGAAAAAACAAGAACGATTGGAGAGAGCCCAACCCCTGAAGATTTCAAATTGAAAATAACTATCGACAAAAGTGGCCGACTATCGGTGCATTTACCGTACAGTCTAAGGTACTAAAACTATACAAAGTGCACATTCGGGTGCTCGAATCGACCTTATCAATCAGTGACGCTCGCCGGTCGCTCTCTGACCGGATGAGCTGACCAGTATGTGTGCGGAAAGCACATTTATTAATAAGAAATTTTAAGCTCCAGTTGTCCGGATTCTTATACCGGGCCGGTCCGAACCCGAATGTGTGCGGTCGGCCTTAAGGACGTTCAAGGGCTGTAATCGTAACCAAAAGCTTAGTCGCTTGTTCTATACTCTTTCCCTATAGCGCGCCCCTCTTCATACTTTTAACGTAGACTGTACATGCTAACACTAGGGTGGTAGCCTGCGTCCTATATGTATACACTCATACTAGCGCACGTTGAAAGAAGCGAAGATCGCTGCTCTCCTTTCCATAGAGCGATGCGTTAAAATTACTGTCAAGTTAAGTACTTTGAATTACAATTACGTAAAAAACGGTATGGCTAGGTATCCCTATCTTGTAATATGTAATTCCTAACATCATCATACATCATATATTAGTTTTTTAACAAAATATATAGACAATTTCTGCTGCTATAAATGAAAACGGCCCTCTAGCTTATGTTTTGCCTATACCTTGCATGTTAAAACTCCCAACTTTGAAAGTGAATATCTCCACTTTGGTATGGGCACGGTTCTAATAATTTAATGAATGTATAGATTGAACTCTTAATAACATATGGTCCACATTTCAAGCAAATGTATAGAAACTTGATTAGCCGATGATCCTCCTTAAGCAGCATGGGGAAAGGAGGAAGGGATTCATGTACTGTATGAGAAGGTGAGACACTGCTCGGTCCCGATTAGTGGGCAAATGAGGCACTCTACTATTCACTATGTGCGTACAAATGCTGTCATGCTTTAGTGAGCGTGTATTAGTCTGTGTCAGAAGAAAGTGTACCTACGCAATTTTTTTTTAAATACGAAAGATATTTTATTGTAACTTTTTGTACATGAAAGTATATCACATTTTACACGGCGCAATTATTTATTAAGTCGTGTAATCGCCATCATTTTCGAGTATAGCCTCGCACCTTCTGGGCATACTTTCGACTTGTTTTTCCGCGTATTCGACGGACAGCGAACGCCAAATTCTTCGAATATTACGTGCCAATTGTTTCAAATCGTACACTGGCTTTCCAACGAGTTGGCTTTTCATTATTCCCCACACATTTTCGATTGGGTTGGCATCTGGAGATTGTGAAGGCCAGTCCATTGTCACGATTCCATGTTCCTCGTTCCAAGCTTTGCACAAGCGACTTTGATGTTTAGGATCATTATCTTCTTGAAGCACCCAATTTTCATTTTCGCTTGTGAACATTGTGTGCACCGACTTTAAGAGTCCACGCTGATAAATTTTGATCATTATCTTAGCGTCAAAATTCTCGGTGAACAATTCTAAAGAGCCAAAACCGCGCTGAGAGAAGCACCCCCAAACATTGATCTTCACCGGGTGTTTGATGGTACGCTGGATGAAACGTGTATTGCTGGTGAACCAAGCACATTTCCGGGGAACCCAGGTCAAAAAGTTGCTTCATCGGAAAAAAAAACTTTGGTCCAATCACGATCTTTGTTTTCCTCAGCCCAGGCTTTGCGTTTTTCGATGTGCTTATGAGAGAGCAGCAGTTTCAAAGTCGTGGGACGATATTTCACCTTTGCCTCTCTTGTAAACGCCGTTGAATTGTGTTGGTACTCACATCTATTCTCCTCTTAGCCAGTTGAGCGCGGGCCTGACGCAACCGCAGAGTGGGAGTCTTCTTGAATAGATTGACTATCGCTTTGTCCTGCTTTTCTGTGGTTACTCGCTTCAAGCCCCGTTCATCGTAGTCATCGACATTTTTATACACCTCAAACTGCTCAACCTACTGTGCAACGAAACTTTTTGACTTTTTAATTGCTTTTGCGGCCGCTGAAAACGATAATTTAGGTCCTTTTGGGTGTTTGCAAAGGAAAACTGCCTTAAAACGCTTCGCATACTTGGCACCCATTTTACAACAAAATCTTCCATTTCGAGGTCTCGAGCGATACTAAAATGAAACGGTGTTTGTGCCGTAGCCCTTTGACGGTACAATTGTATCCCAAAAGAAAGACAGATATCTGTTGTACTGCAGAAATAAACGCGTACACTTTCTCCTGACACAGACTGTATTGTACACATGTTTGGCGAAAAGTGAGGTCGCCATCTCGTGGCGGAGCGTTTCGTCCCGGAGTCGGCCTGTGGACTCGTCAGTAAGGCTAGGCCGACTCCTGCTTTAGACGCTCTGTGTGCTCTGTCCTCCGTGAGTGTCGAACAGATTCGGTCTTATTTAGGAACGTACTCATGTTCGACAACTAGTGAGAGGGATAGCGCCATCTGGCCATCTGGTGGCGGGCCGCCACACACGCATATCCGCAGCGCCATCTATTTCATACGTCGGTACTTTTCGTATTGCATTTGCTCTGCACGTATACTGCCATATATTCTCATTGAAGTATAACAGTGTTTGTATGCATACAGTATGTCCCATTGGTAACGCAAGTATTTGAATTTTCCTGATATTTGACTTTGGTAGTGCTTGGAACGGTGCTTTAGTTAGAGTTGGCTTCAGAAGGGTGCGCTGCGTTCTTACGAGCCGTGTTTCGCGAAACCTGTATGATTATTTCTCATCACTTCTACACATTGTTTACCATTATTTACAAATTCAGTTAATTTCGAGGTTAGACGCTTCGATCTCCCGAATTGACAGTTCCCGGGAAATCAGACGTTTTACACTTTTCGCTCTCGAAACACGGCTCGTAAGAACGCAGCGCACTCTTCTGAAGCCAACTCTAACTACAGCACCGTTCCAAGCACTACCAAAGTTAAATGTCAGGGAAATTCAAATACTTGATGTATGTATGTATTTCTGATATTCAATATTTTCAATAAATTCTGTTTTTTTTCGAAATTGTACTCTTCTTTCTCTGCATTTTTATTGAACTTTTAAGCAAGTTAGGGCTCTGGTTTTCACCATGAGAAAGAGCGGCTCAAACTCTATCTGAATCGGCAAAAAAGTGAAAAATGGCTTCTTGACACCTAGCTCCCTTTTCGTAGACCAGGTCACATATCTGTACCCCAGGATAAAAGTGTATTAAGTCCAATTTTTACAAATTGGACTTAATACACTTTTATCCTGGGGTACAGATATAGTAATGTTCATAATGTTTATATATGCCGGCATGTATTATATTATTTATATAATTTTTATAATGTAATTCAAGAATATTATATTTAGGAATAATTTTTAATTTAATATTTTTTGGGGGAAATTTATTTGTTTTTATATTTTATATAAAAATTTTTTTACAAATTGGACTTAATACACTTTTATCCTGGGGTACAGATATAGTAATGTTCATAATGTTTATATATGCCGGCATGTATTATATTATTTATATAATTTTTATAATGTAATTCAAGAATATTATATTTAGGAATAATTTTTAATTTAATATTTTTTGGGGGAAATTTATTTGTTTTTATATTTTATATAAAAATGTTATTAATTTTATTTATTATGTTATGAATTCGAGGGTCATTTCCACGTTTTCGTTATGATAAATTAATATATTTCAGGAAAAATTTGTTTACGAATTTCTTTAAATTATTTCATTTATATTATTGTTTAATTTATATTTTTTATTTTATTTATTTTAATTTTTAAATTTAATTTTACTAAAATTATTTACTTATTTATTTATTTATGTTTAATTAAATATATTTTTAAGTTAAAATTAAATTTTTAATATTAATTACAAAATTAATATTTAAAAAAATTTTAACTAACTTATTATATATGTATATATATAAATTATTTATATTTTTATGAAAGTTAATAGAATAAATTCAATTCTATTTTATATTTTCAAACTCCTATAGCCATATAAATTAATGCTGTCTCTTCGCTGTAATAATCAGTGATAACTAACATATGATATAGCGAAATAAAAAGTAGTCAATAATAGTAGGTACCTATATGGGGCCTTTTTATAGATATTTTTGGAATACATTCATTTGTTGAGTGGCCGAAATGGCGTGGAATTTTCCATATAGAAAATAAAATAAAATTTAAAAATCATACTGATCCATATCGGCGATAGTTCTTTTACAATTTTTTCCTGCTTGTTACAGCATAAATGTGTAAATAAACAATAAAGCTTAGCCCTTAATTTCAAAAATAAAAATAAAGAGATGCGATTACTACGTTATTTATGGGAGGATTGGTCTGAAATTTGTCAGTATTGTACTCGTATAACATGCTTGATTTTTAGACATCTCTTTTGGGATATATTCATTTTTTGAGTGGCTGAAGTGGAGTGGAATACCCCATATGTGTGTATATATATATATATATGTATAAGGAAAGCTATGTATAGCATTACTGATATGTGGAGAGGTCAGCATTTCTTCATCACGTGGTCGCGAAAAATTCTCTGAAAGAATGGGGAGGTCCTAGCTTTGCGAAAGAGGCTTATGTACTCCTGTTACGTTTCTATGGAAACCGGCGTCCTCGGTCCCTGTTGCCCCCTCCTCCCTCACCTCCATGCCGACTCTCAATCACCCTCTCTCTTCCACCCCCTCGCCCGTCTCTTCACCAACTCTCTCGGTATTCCTTTCCCTCTCCCTTCCTCTTATACGGTTTGGTAGGTCATAAGCCTCTAGCGGTAGCACCGCGACGTTCATATCGATCGATGTCCTTGCCACTTCACGGCACCCCCTTTTACTCTCCTACGATATTA
Source organism: Xiphydria camelus (assembly GCA_963678675.1). Taxonomy (NCBI): domain Eukaryota; kingdom Metazoa; phylum Arthropoda; class Insecta; order Hymenoptera; family Xiphydriidae; genus Xiphydria; species Xiphydria camelus. Next base: position 12,985,009 of record OY783197.1, read on the forward strand.
CTACTACACGGTATCGCATAGTACTATTCGATTCATACGTACGACTAGTAGAAGCGTATATGTTTTAATTCATGCAGTACACTTCGATTTTTGAATGGTCGAACGTAGCCAGTTACCAGTTTCAGAATTCTGAAGAATGGGTATAGGCGTAGCATCGAGAAAGAATTCTAACTCGGAAATGGTAGGGCTATGATAATACAGGGTGAGGCAGTGAAATTTTTCAATTTCAGTTCGGACAGGCGGGCTTGGTAGTAGGGGGTCACGAGAGTGGAGGACTGGACTTTTGTCATCTAGACCAAGGTACATATACAGAGTGTTCAAAAAGTCCCGGTACGGCTGATTATCTCAGCGGGAAATCATTTTAGAGAAAAGTGTTTAATACAAAACTTTTAGGATTTCTCCCTGGCTACCAAATAGGCACATTGGATTTGACCTTGACCATGATCTTCAAGGTCATATCAACGTCAAATTGATTTTTTAAAACGCGAACCCCTATTTTTGATACCGAAAATGAAAAGAGCGGTAAATTTCACGTTCAAATATGTCCTTGACCATTTTTTTCATGTGACCTTTAGTCAGCGGAGCACAGTGGGAAATTTCCTTGAATTAGGACAACATTCTTAATGGCTTATTCAGCTTAAACCAAATTCGGTATAAGGGGTTTTTTGGGTCGCTGATCATGAATCTGAAGTCAGATTTCAAAAATTCATGATGGTGGATCCAATATGGCGAACGAGATTTTCGAAAATTGACGGATTCGTGCAAATTTTGGTATAAGTGGATTTTTTGGGTCGCTGATCACGAATCTGGTCAGATTTCAAAAATTCAAGATGGCGGATCCAATATGGCCGACGAGATTTTCGAAAATCGATTGATTCACGCTAAATTTGGAAAATTTTGAATTTTTTAAATCTGACCAGATTCGTGACCAGCGACCCAAAAAACTCATACCAAATTTGGCACGAATCAGTCAATTTTCGAAAATCTTGTCCGCCGTATTAGATCCGTCATATTGCATTTTTGAAATCTGACTTCAGATTCGTGATCAGTGACCCAAAAAACCGCCTATACCGAATTTAGTTTAAGTTGAATATGCCATTAAAAATTTTGTCCTAATTCAAGGAAATTTCCCACTGTGCTCCGCTGACCATAAAGGTCAAATGAAAAAAATGATCAAGGACATATTTGAACGTGAAATTTCCCGCTCTTTTCATTTCCGGTATCAAAAATAGGGGTTCGCATTTTAAAAAATCAACTTGTCCTTGATATGACCTTGAAGGTCGTGGTCAAGGTCAACCCCAATATGACCATTGGGTAGCCGGGGAAATTTCATCTATTATTTCATAGATTTATTTATATACGAGTAAAGTTCACTTACAGATATAAAATGTATGATTATTGTAAATGATAGATACAATTTTAAGTATCTATGACATCAATATCAGTTTCATCATCACTACTATAAACACTGATCATTAATCTATTTACATTACCTACTAAGCAATTCCATGTACAGTGCTCCCTGGCTAATTCGCTCCCTACGCAATTCGCCGCTTGAGGGGAAGAGATGTCCCCCACTTGACTCGTGACGGCATGCGCGAGTTGATGCGCCGGAGGGACCGGTTAAGTTCTTTTAAAAAGCGCGCGTTAATCGACTTGCGATCCTTCTTGCACACTCCTGCTGTCTCTGTCTTAGCCACGCCTCTTGCGAGCATAGTGGGGGCCCTGTCGAATTCAACATTTTTTAGAATTCTCGGTCCCACTACGGACGAATTAGCCAGGGAGCACTGTATTGTCCGTCTGAACTTGAAATCAAGTACAGTAGACCCTCGATTCGCAGGAAAGCGTGGGGAATATTTCCGTGAAAGCGCGAATTCATTAAAGCGTGAAGAAAAGCAGCAGGGGTTCAGACCATCGGTGCCTCAACAGTGTCATATCAATGAACTGACAAGGGGACCTGCCGAAAGTCGGAGCACCGATTGTAATGAATTTTTTTTAATAAATAAAGGGAAGTCCCCTGAGTAACGCTTATACTCTACTTTTGTCCAATGCGCGTTTATTTATTTAAAAAAAAATAAATTGTTTTGACGCGTAAAGTGTGTACTGTATGACGTAGCGTTCGGTGAGGGCCCTCGGTGCCCTCCGCTACTCACAATCTCGCGGCCACGATGCCGCGCGCGAAACGGACAAGACGATGGGCGCCAGGTGCACCACGCATGCACCGCGAGGGGAGACGATCGAGCTCCCCGGAAACGCGCGGAAATCGCGAGATCGGTACCGTTCCGATCTCGAATGGGTCCGGCTACCACAGCAAATGATAGAGGGGCGGTTCGGTGGACGCTGACTGGGACGCGGGAGGACGGATTCGCGGACGGGTTCGCGAAAAAGAAAGTCGACTGCGTTCATAAATAAAAGACAATCGTTTATTCCACCGGGGACGAAACGGAGGTCCCCGGGCGATGCTCGCGGTCGCAGCCAAAGAAAGCGGAGTGGGCCGCACAACGTCGCGGACACCGCTCGATTCGTCGACGAGACGAAAGGCGCTAACGGTGCACTATCGGCGCGAAGGCGAATCGGAAACGTGCGCTCTCGGACGGCGAGCGCGAGACGGAAACGTGCGCTCTCGGACGGCGAGCGCGAGACGGAAACGTGCGCTCTCGGACGGCGAGCGCGAGACGGAAACGTGCGCTTTCGGACGGCGAGCGCGAGACGGAAACGGACGCGAACACGGCGAATAGGGGCGCGCCAGCTCGACAGAAGCCCACGGCGGGTCGGAGGTCGAACGTTCGGGAAAGGAGAAGCGTACCGGTGGCGTCGAGGTCTTCAATGGCCCCCTCGTCGCCCTCCTTGGTCGTCCGGTTGGCGGCTCCTCACGACACCTCTGATCCTTCAGGTTTCGGCGAAGGATCCTCTCGGAATCGGGGCTGACCTCGATGACTCTTTGGAGACGCTCCGTTTCTCCCTCGACTCTCTCTCGACCACTTCTGTCACTAAACTCGTACTCGACACTCTCTCGCAGACTCGCTGAACTCGTTATCAAGCGATCGTGCTCGTATCGTGACTCGAGCGGAACTAACTATCCTCCGGATCGATACCGGTTCGCGCGCGCTACCCGGGCTCGTCCGGATTCGTACCGTCGCCGCGATCGCGCTCGCGACGTTTCGCGCGGCCCTTTCGACGGCCGATTCGCACGCATTAGTCCGAAGGGGCCGATTGCACCCTTTTTGTGACGCGGAGCGATTCTCCACGTCACAACTGTAATGAAATACTCGGCGACGGTCCGGGATGACCTTGATGAAGGAGCTTGAGAACAGCTGAGTGGTAGCGTTGTGGTACCACGACACGTTCTTTAAACATGACGCACTCTTGAATTATCGTTAAGTGCTCCCTTTCGCAGTAGAAAAGCTGGACATCGTCATCGATTGGCCAATCGTTTTCTCGGAGTGCGGTTTTCACCATCGTTAACGTTTTGTCGCTCCTTGTTACGTTAGCTAGATCGGTAAAAGTGATGGGCAGGTTTCGAACATCTTCGGCGAGTCTTGCGCCCAGTTCGTCGTCGACACTGAGCGCGCCGATGACGACCGCATCGTCTGAGCTAGTGGTGGTGCTGGCAATCAATCTCGACAATGCGTCAGCTTGTCCGAAATTGTGAGTCCGTTGATACTCGATGTTGAAGTCATATGACCGTAGTATGAGTGTCCATCGCTGGAGTCTGTTTGCTGCGTATCCTGGGACCCCCTTCTTGGAACCGAATATTCGCAGCAGCGGCTCGTGATCCGTTTGAAGCGTAAAACGTCGACCGTAGACCATTTTGTGGAATTTCGTTACAGCAAATATTAATGCGAGTCTTTCCTTCTCGATTTGGCTGTAATTTTGCTTAGCTGAAGTGAGTGCGCAGGAAGCATGAACGACTGCTTTGCGGAATCCATCAGGCATGATGTGTAGCAAAACCGCGCCAATTACTTGATTTGACACATCGGCAGCTACGATCATTGGGAGTGTTGGATCGTAGTGTGTTAGGAGTAGATCGGACGTGAAAACGTTTTGGAGTTGTTGGAATGCTTGTTTGCATGCGTGGTTCCAATTCCATGTTTTGTCCTTCCTGAATAGAAGATCCAATAGTCTCCGCATTTTAACCGCAACGTACGGTTGGTAGTAATTTACCATGCCCAGATAGGATTGGAGAGTCGCGACGTCGGTTGGTGCTGGCATGTTAGCGATGGCTTGAATCTTCTCTGGGTCAGGTCGGCGGCCGCTTTTGTCAATGATGTGCCCAAGGTATTTGATTGACGGTTGGGCGAAACGACACTTCTCCTCCTTGACCTTGAAACCGTATTTTGAAATTGCTTGGAAAACGGCGTGTAAGTGCTCGTAATGTTCTTCGCTCGACTTACTGATGACGATGATGTCGTCCAGGTATGCGATCGCAAAGCTGAATTTGCATGATCTGCTGGAATATGCCTGGTGCTAGTTTCGCGCCGAATCGGAGACGGTTGTATTGGAATAATTCCTGAGGCGTGTTAATAGTGAATACCTTTTTGGATTGGTCGTCCAACTCTACCTGGAGGTGGGCGTCTGAAAAATCGATTTGGCTGAAAATCGTTCCTCCATTGAGCGTCGCGAAGATATCTCCTGGAAGTGGAAGCGGATGGCTGTCTAATTCCAATGCTTGGTTAAGTCCAGTTGAGTAATCGTTGCATACACGGACTGCTCCATTTGGTTTTCGTATGGCTACGATGGGTGCCGCCCATTCCGCGTATGATACTAGCGTGATGACGCCGAGGCTCTGGAGTCGGTTTAGTTCGTCTCTGACGGCGTCCCGACTTGCGTATGCGACGACACGCGCCCGTTTGAAAGTAGGTAACACGTTTTGTTTCACCTGCAGCTGAACCTTTAGTTTAGTGCATAAACCGAGTCCTGGTGCGAAGACGTCCTGGAATTTCTCACTGATCGACTTGAAAATCTCGGTCGGTGATGTGTGTACGGCATTAATAGTCCAGTAATTTTTTAGCGGTACGTCTAGGAATCCAAGTGCGTCGCAAGCATAGATGCCTAGTAAGTTATCGGCTCCTGCTTTAGCGACGCATATACCTTGCTGTATTGAGCGACCATTGAAACTCAACGTCATTCTGAGCTGTCCGATGAATGTGCTGCATGCTGTTCCGTCGAACGCCTGTCCCTGTGTGTTGCAGCTAGCGATATCCGGCGAACCTATCGCGCGATGTGTGTCCTCATTGATAATGGTGACCTCCGAGCCAGGATCGATCATGAAATTGACTGGTGATCCGTCGATTTGTACGTCGTAGCGGATTAAGTTCCTCGTCTGGCTGATGCTGTTTACCCGCACGTAATTCACTTTTTTAGAGTGTCCTTTGGTTCGGCGATATTCGTGTACGGCCTCGCAGACTTTCTCTGTATGTCCTTTCTCTTTGCACTTTGTACATACGTGCTTTGTATAAGGGCACTCCTTCAACCAGTGTAATCCGTCGCAGCGGAAGCAGTTGGTTTTCGGTAGTTCTGATTCCCTTCGCTCCTTCCTGTCGGTCTTCTTTGCCTGAATGGCGTTGACCTTGGGTTGTGCTTTTTCGAACAACCTTGCTTCGGATGATTTCTTCAGGAATGCTCGAATATCTTCAACCAACTCGTCGAACTCGATGCTTTCCCCCTTTTTACGAAGCTGGTGCAATACACCCGTGCGGGCTGCATTGTCCACTGGTGATTTCATCGCGACCATGTACATGAAATACTTGAACTAATCCTCTGAGAGTTCGGAGTAGTTATATCGCCGATACGCGTCACAGAAACGATTGGTGAACGTGTCGAATTGCTCCTCGTCGGTTTTCGCAATTTCGAGGAACGCGAGACGATCAAGTTCTATTGATGCCGGACGTGCGAATAGCTTTTTTAGTCGTTCTACTGTCTCGGAATACTTGAACTCGAGTACGTCTTTAGGTAAGCAGTTCCTTTGGTACTCACGGAATGCCGTACTGGAAAGTTTGCTGATGATGAGTTTCACCCGGTACGCGTCTTGTTCCTCCGCATATGGTGGCTTTACATCCGGGAAAGCACAATTTACCGCCAACTCAAAGCGTTTCATCCAACTGTCAAAGACGTACGGGTCGTCGTCATCCGGGATGAATTCCTGGAGCTGGATGGCTTGTATGTTGATTGCCTGACTGGATGAGGCTACTGGTGAGTGTGGCCTTGCTGATGGTATTGTGTCCAATTTCTTCATCATGGCCATCATCACCTCCTGCTGCTTCAACATTAGCTGTAGTAGCTCGGTGGAACTGAGCTCTCTAGCCAATACGACTGCGTCATTGTTGTGTCTTCGCGAAGGGCTACTCACGACCGAACCGCTTGGCTGCTAGCTTTCGACTGACTCTCGAGCTTTCCTACCCAACACGCACTCGCAGGTAGCGAGGGCGAACGGGACTTTTGGAAACTCCGGAATGTACGCAAGTTCTCGAACATTTCGGAGGTACCTGTCACCGAACGCTCCCTTGGTCGGGCCCATTGGCAGGTAACGAGGCAAGCGGAGCCTCTCGGGGATGTCCGTGATGGGTGGAAAACCCTCGGACATTCCGGAGGCGCTGATTCATGCGCCTTCTTGGCCGGGGCGCAACAAAGAAAACCTCTAGAAATACTATCTAACCTGTGCTACGAATACGCTCACAGTCCCGTACCTTTCCCGGAAAGATTAATTAATTATAAATTAAAAGATTAATTTCCTCCGGGAATTTGAGTCGACAAGCGGATGTCTACATATCGGTTCTTACCTTTCGTTATCATTGCAATCTAAATAACGCGCTAATCTAAACTTCATCTCGCCATCGGTCGCAATGGCAAGGCAGGCGGTATGTTTCGGTGAACCTAGGCTGCGAATGCGCTCGCAGTCCCGTACCTTTCTCGGAAAGATTAATTAATTATAAATTAAAAGATTACTTTCCCAGAAAGGACATTAAACCCCCAAACAAAGAAGTAACCGGTAATGATATACCGGAGAAAGTGTTATAGGAGCTCATAAAATTAAAGACGGTAAATTTATGAAAAGGGGCAGGTTGCTTGAAAAGGAGGTACTCAAATGTGTCCAGAAATCTCGTAATATGAAATTTAATGAATGTGGTCTATTTACTTTGCCTTATTTTCCGGCGTTTGGTGCATCACCTAATGCAATTTCAGAAGAGTGCGTATTTAAGGTAAAGTGTCCTAGCAGCGAAAAAACTCGCAACTTGTATATTAAAGAAAATATCATTACAAGCTTTAAAGCTCAGGTTTCATTGCAAATGCTGTATGCAAACAGAAAGAAAGCCTTGTTTTTTTGTAGCTGCACCGTATTTTTAAACTACAAAGAGCGTTGAAATTTTAGATATTGATTTTGACAAAGAGTTTCTAAATGAATTAATTTTGGCTTCTATGCAGAATTGGAAAGAATTTGTTTTCCAAAAATTGTATAGCTGTTTTTTTAATAAAATTTTTAAAGTCAAAATTGTGTATGTGTTCACTCACAACACAACCGAATTTTTGAACAAATAACAAGAAACAAGCGGCCGAAGCACACGTTGCAATGGTCTTGTTTACTGTTGATATGGATTCATACGTTACAGCGCCATGACCTTGGTTCAAGCGTTTTGGTGCCAATTCTTGAAAATTCAAATTTAAGGTCCCGCAGTTTTGCCCTTTCCTTGTTACAATTTTTTTTTTCACAAGAGTCGCTAATCACTTTTGGGAGGAGCTTCAATTTAAGACAATTAAACACACACACAAAATCATAAAAGTATTTAATTCGGGAGATTGAAGCGTTCATCCAACCTCGAACTGGTGAATTTTTTAATAATATTGAATAATTTTGAGAAGTGATGAGAAATAATCATTCGGGTTTCTTCGATGAAATTCCCCAAGTGTTTAAAAACCGGTATTCGATTTGCCAATAACTTTTGCTTCCCCTTCCACTGATATTAAGTGTTACTGCACAACGAGTAGGCTAGAAGATTTTCATGAAGTCTTTGACGGTTTTCTTATATGTCATCTTGCACAGGTGCAACCGAAGAGGATCACAGAATTTCACAGGGGGAAAGGGGGTACCGGCCCCCAGTATCTACGCCACTGGAGAATTTTTTAAAATTATTTAATTATTACTTAGAGTTGTACGACATTAGCCTGTGTGCGAAATATCATTGAAATCGATCAAGTAGTTTAGAAGTTATGATGAGAAAACCATTTTTTTTTTCGAAACTTTGACACCCTATATCTTTGTTAGGAAACATTTTTGAAAAAAATTTTCTCATGAGAATCTATTTTTTTTGTTGCTCTATCACATATCACAATTAATGGAGTTCAACCTAGCTTTGGCCTGCTCGCAACCCTATAAATTAAAATAAATATCTCAAAAACGAAGCCATAAATCAACAATCTGCAAGGGTGATTTTTTTCTCTAAATTAAACGGGGAATCCAATAATTAAATTTTCTTTGCAAAATATCCAGTGGCGCCGAAGATTGGGAGGGGGAAAGGGGGGTACCGGCCCCTAGTATCTACGCCACTGGACAATTTTTAAAAATTATTTAATTATTGCTTAGAGCTGTTCTACATTAGCCTGTGTGCGAAATTTCATGGAAATCGATCAAGTAGTTTAGAAGTTATGATGAGAAAACCATTTTTTTTTCGAAACTTTGACACCCTGTATCTTTGTTAGGACACATTTTTGAAAAAAATTTTCTTATGAAAGTCTACTTTTTTGTTGTTGTTCTATATATCAAAAAAATGACGTTTAACCTGGTCCACCCTGTATAAGTATATCTCTGAAGATTATACCAGTAAGAGAAAACCCACAAAAACAGATCCTCTGTAAAAAAAGCGGCATGTTCATTCAGTGCCAACAAAAATTGATACGTAAAATACTCCCCAAAAAAGATTTGAAATCAATTAAGAT
>OY783197.1:12994139-13062204 GCA_963678675.1 Xiphydria camelus
AGAGAGAGAGAGAGAGAGAGAGAGAGAGAGAGAGAGAGAGAGAGAGAGAGAGAGAGAGAGAGAGAGAGAGAGAGAGTGTTCATATTTTGTCCACTATATACTGGTGGTATTATATAAGTGTATGAATTTATTTAAAATCATAAGTGCATAAACAGAGTATAATTCGGTGTCTGAATTTTTTATTTTGAAGGCAAAAACGCGGCAAGTTCTTTTTTATTAAATTTTTTAAATAAATTTTTAGCCGAATTTTTTAGTAACTTGTGATTTACAATAATTTTCCTTTCAAATGATGCCTTTTACTTTTATATAAAAATCTTGAACATGGCGATCTTAATTGATTTCAAATCTTTTTTGGGGAGTATTTTACGTATCAATTTTTGTTGGCACTGAATGAACATGCCGCCTTTTTTACAGAGGATCTGTTTTTGTGGGGGGATTTCACTACTTTTTGGAATCATAGACAAATTATTCCTGCGATGATGTTCCAGTTGCAAAGCATACACTAGCAAGTCAGCTTACAGCATCCGATGTTTAGTATCAACTTACCACTTTTGGAACACCCATCACCCGAGCATAATCACGATTATGTTAACGTTAATTGCAGAATATACCGCGAGCTCGGGCACATTATCGCAGTAGTACCTAGTTCGGCACACCGAATTGCCTTTTAGTTTTAATAGACGAACTTGTCTATGATGAGTCTCTATTATCGATCGCTGCCTCCTACCATGAACAGTTCATAAAAGATTATTACCTTGAAAGAAGTAAAAGTTATTTAACGCTGGAATAGTTGAATGAAACGAGAAGCGCGTATTGCAATTAATGTACCGTGGGTAATAGGCGCTCGGTGACAAGCCTGACATTCTCCGATGTCCATCGAGTCATCTTTTTACAGACAGGACTCGAGCTAGATCCTTTTCGGTTGCACCTGTACGAGATTCCATATTAGAATAGCGCGAGTCTTCATGAAAATCGTCTAACCTACTCGTTCTGTAGTAATACTTAATATCTCTGGAAGTTAAAGCAACAGTTATTGGCAAAAACCGGACACCGATTTTTAAACACTTGAGGAATCTCATCGAAGAAACCCGAATGATTATTTCTTATCACTTCTACGCATTATTTATCATTATTTATAAATTAATGATTTCGAGGTTAGATGCTTCGATCTCCCGAATTGACAGCTACTGGAAGATCAGACGTTTGACACTTCTCGCTCGGCTCGTAAGACCGCAGCGCACTCTCCCGAAACCAATTCTAATCCGGCCAAATGTCAGGGAAATTCAAAAGTTGGAGTTTGCCATCGGACATACTGTTTACTCTTCCAATGACCGCGACGAATTATATCATAGCATGTAAAGATACCACTTATCACAGTATATACAGGGTCAGTCGCACTATACACGCCAGCATATGGGTTGCATATCGCTCGGCGCTTAGGAGATACCGACGATTCCTGTAATTTAATGGTAATTTCGTTAGCCCGGACTCAAACCCCGATAGCCCGGACTCAAACCAAAGAAACGTATCAATTTAAAAAACATCGGCTAACTTTTAGTGTAGGTGATGGGTGCTCCGAAAAATGTGACAGCTGTTTGTGTTTTTATTATTAATAAATAGAAGCCGTGCTATTTTCTGTAGTCATTAATCGAACATAGACAGCAGAAAAGGAGTCGAAATGCAATCAGATAAGTTAATTTCTGAATTACTTCATTTAACCTCATTTTGATAACCTATAAAGAATACATAACTTTGTGGTCACTTCTTTTTTTCTTTCAGCATTGCATGTGAGGACGGGACGAACTCTTTGAAGACTAAGCGGAATTAATCTTTCTACATATTGAAGAATCCAAGTCGTGGGAGAAGAACAAAAACATTGGAGTAACTACAATATCGGGATAACTATAATACTTTATTTCTATTTTTTTCTCATCGGTGCTTGCCTTCTGCCTTCCTACTACAAGTTTTGATTTATATACTAAATTTTATTTTATTTTTAGTTCATCGCCTCCACTCCATCGCCTTCGATTTCTTCTACCCAGTGAGGATTTCTCACGGACCAATAGTGGGCGTTGTGATTATTCACTAATCCTTCGTTGTAGAATTTCGATTCATCTGTGAACAAAATCTTCTGACGAACGAGGGATCGTCCACTTGCCGTTACAAAAACCAGTCGGAATAGTTCATTCGTCGAGCTGGATCTAGCTAATTGTACGCTGAAACATGCCCAAGTCGTATTCAGTCTTGAGAAGATTTATTTTCAATATTGGACCAAAGGTACGGCAATCCAGCAGTCTCATAAACGACAGAAATTACGAAAGCGAGATTTATGTTAAATTATCTTAACAAATATTTAATTAAGAAATTACATCCCATAAAACACGTCTTTACAAGTAATTTTTCTGATATTCTTGCGATATTTTGCAATATTTTTGAACACTACCCTATGTTAGAAATATATCTTTCTCGATAAATTTACAAAGTTGCAAAACGTTATAGAAACATTTTGGAATCATTACATTGAAAGATACAGCTCGATAAGATTATACTTGTCAGAGCTGAATTATGTATGTGATTTCTGTAATTATTTTAGAAAGACCTGAAAGAATACGAGAGCAGTGGAACATCCTCTCCTAGAGAGAATAAGACTATAAGAAATAGAAAAGAATTTTCATCCTTTTAAAATGAAGTACATACATGCACCGGAGAAAGCAGATCCAGCTCGACAAATGAACTATTCCGACTGGTTTTTGGAACGGCAAGTGGACGATCCCTCGTTCATCAGAAGATTTTGTTCACAGATGAATCGAAATTCTACAACGAAGGATTAGTGAATAATCACAACGCCCACTATTGGTCCGTGAGAAATCCTCACTGGGTAGAAGAAGTCGAAGGCGATGGAGTAGAGGCGATGAACTAAAAATAAAATAAAATTTAGTATATAAATCGAAACTTGTAGTAGGAAGGCAGAGGGCAAGCGCCGATGAGAAAAAAATAGAAATAAAGTATTATAGTTACCCCGATATTGTAGTTACTCCAATGTTTTTGTTCTTCTCCCACGACTTGGATTCTCCAATATGTAGAAAGATTAATTCCGCTTAGTCCTCAAAGAGTTCGTCCCGTCCTCATATGCAATGCTGAAAGAAAAAAAAGAAGTGACCACAAAGATATGTATTCTTTATAGGTTATCAAAATGAGGTTAAATGAAGTAATTCAGATATTAACTTATCTGATTGCATTTCGACTCCTTTTCTGCTGTCTATGTTCGATGAATGACTACAGAAAAATAGCACGGCTTCTATTTATTAATAATAAAAACACAAACAGCTGTCACATTTTTCGGAGCACCCATCACCTACACTAAAAGTTAGCCGATGTTTTTTAAATTGATACGTTTCTTTGGTTTGAGTCCGGGCTATCGGGGTTTGAGTCCGGGCTAACGAAATTACCATTAAATTACAGGAATCGTCGGTATCTCCTAAGCGCCGAGCGATATGCAACCCATATGCTGGCGTGTATAGTGCGACTGACCCTGTATGTATGTTGTTACATATATTAACTCGAGACGTTGGAATAGTTTTAAGAAGTCCTTTTGCATGCACCGCTGAAATTTCGCCCTTACTCGTAAATAAATTTCCAGCACAACATCGATATTTCGCTGCACTTGTGTTCTTCTGGGACTACCTAAAATAATTATAAAAACCCTATATAATTCAGCCTTAACAAGTACAATCTTATCGAGCTGTACCTTATCGAGGAGATCTTTCAACGTAATGATTCCGAAATGCTTCTATGCTGTTTTGCAACATTCGCGAATTTATCGAGAAATATATATTATGAGTAAAGGAATGTTTCAAACATACGGTAATGTTCACGAATATTGTAAAATATCGCAGGAATGTTACAGAAAAGTTGCTTGCAAAAACGTGCTTTGCGGGGTGTAAATGATGATATTTTGTAATTTCCATCGTTACACCAAAGGCAAAGAAGAGATGAAATAGAAGTGAGGTACATACATGTACACTTCACGTTTGACAGGTCGGTATATAAATTGAAACTTGTGATAGTATAATATGAAAGAGGAAAAACTTATATCGATAAAGAAAAAATAATAATAAAGTAGTTACTCCATTATTGTAATCCAATAACATTGTATCACTTATTTTTCTGTCACGACTTTAATTGCTGATAGCGAAGAAAAATCAAATTTATTGGTTGATCCATCCACTATCAACAATCAAAGTCGTGGCAGAAAAATAAGGGATATAATGGAATTGGATTACAATAATAGAGTAACTACTTTATTTTTTTTTTTCTTTATCGATATAAGTTTTTCCTCTTTCGTATTATATAATCACAAGTTTCAATTTATATACCGACCTGTGTCAAACGTGAAGTGTACATGTACCTTACTTCTATTTCATCTCTTCTTCGCCTCTGGTGTAACGATGGATTACAAAATATCATCATTTGCACCCCACAAAGCACGTTCTTGCAAGTAACTTTTCTGTAACATTCCTGCGATATTTTACAATATTCATGAACACTACCGTAGGTTAGAAATATATACTTCTCGATAAAAACATTTCGGAATCATTATGTCGAAAAATCTCCCCGATAAGGTATAGTCCGATAAGATTGTACTTGTTCGGGCTGAATTATATAGGGTTTTTATAATTATTTTAGGAAGTTCCAGAAGAATATAGATGCAGCAAAATATCGATGCTCTGCTAGAAAGAGTAAGGAATAACCCTCGAACGAATATTCGGGCTATGGCAAGAAAGGTTAGAATCAGAGGTTAGCAAGTCTACGGTTCGGAGGATATTAAAGGATATTCATCCATTTAAAGTGACGTACGTCCATGCACTCGAGACAGCAGATCCAGGTCGCCGAATGAACCAAAGCAGCAGGTTCTTGGAACAACAAGTGGATGATCCCTTGTTTGAAAGAAACCCCCTCGGGTTCGCATACGATCTGTAACAAATTGTAAATAACACAAACAATTTAAAATATACTGAACTAACTAAACGTAGAAACTAAGATTATATTAATCTAAGTTAACCAATTCTAATAATGACAGAATTAAGAAAAATGATATATTTCCTCTTTTGCATTATACTACCAATTTATATACCGACCTGTGTCAAATGCAATGAATGCAACTGGTCGTGGTTGGAGCAACAAGTGGATGATCCCTCGTTGGAAAGAAACCTGCTCGGGTTCGCAAACGATCTGTAACAAATTGTAAATTACACAATTATATGCAGCATTTCACTTTTAAAATATACCGAACTTACTCAGCGTAAAAATTAAGAACCAATTTATATACCGACCTGTCAAATGCAATGAATGCAACTAATGGAACTGGTTCTTGTTGGAACAACAAGTGGATGATCCCTCGTTGGAAGGAAACCTCCTCAGGTTCCCAAATGATCTGTAACAAATTGTAAATTACATACTCATATGCAGCATTTCACTATTTAAAATATACCGAACTTACTCGAGCGTAGAAATTAAAAAACTATATCTGAGTTAATCAATTCTATTCTAATAATGACAGAATTATTAAAAATGATATATTTCCTCTTTCTCGTATTATACTACGTTATTCAGCACTTATCTGCCTAATCGGTATCAGTAATTCCTCATTGACCGTCGTTACACCGGAGACGAAGAAGAGATGAAATAGAAGTGAGGTACGTGTACACTTCAGGTTTGACAGGTCGGTGTGTAAATTGGAACTTGTGATAGTACGAAAGAGGAAATATATCGATAGAGAAAAATAGTGATAAAGTAATTACTTGGTTATTGTGATCTAATTCCATTTCATCTCCTATTCTGCCACGGCTTGTATTGATGACCGACAATGAGAAGAAAAACCTTCGATTTTTCCCGTGCTCACATGACCCTGAAAACAAAAAATAGAACGAACACAAAGATATTGTCCTTCCATTGTGTGAAAGTGAGGTTAAAGCTGTCAAATGACAATTAAACTTATCTGATGGCAATTCTTCTGATGGCGTATGCGTGTGGCCGCATCTATGTACACATACGGTTTCCGACCATGGCCTAATATCGCCGAAGACAGGCGGAATTTTTGTGAGGTTTTGACATACATATATATATCGCCCGAGAAATCGGATTCTCGACTTTTGAGGCGCGAGGGGCGTGGCTTCGCGTTGCTAAGGAAAAATCTCTGTTAATATGTAACTTACAACATTTACTCTGGTCTCTATCGATAGAGAATAGTCGATTTATATGGCGTAACTAACAAGGAGAGTATTCGAGGTGTACCTCACCGATTTTCTTCATTCTGCGATATGTTGTAGTACATCAAAAAACATTAGACACATATTTTTTTATACGTGCTAATTCGGTCATTTAAGGGGTGAAAATCACCCTTAAACTTGACCCCCTAAAACCAATTTTCTACGATTTCTCAAAAACTACGTTGAATTTCTTAACGAAACAAATTGAATATTATTCCTTATCGAAAGACGATGACATGTGAAGTACCTACTTTTACACTCGGTGGTTGCATCCCTCATTTTTCGCAGGGGTAAAACTAAGTTTTTCCACAATTTTTTCGCCACAGATGTTACCAAATTTATTAAATCTGGATAACAATTATTCTATTATAAAGAAAAAAAGAAATTAAAGTTGACATATTTCGGGGTTTTTCGAAAAACTTCCCCTCGAAAGGGTAAACCACCCCTAAATTAAATGTATTTTATTTTTAATAAAAAAGTTCTTATTTTCTTCTTTCTGCGATATATCATAGTGCACCGAAAAACATTAGACACGTATTTTTTTTTGTTACGTGCTAATTCTGTCATTTAAGTGGTGAAAACCACCCCTAAACTTGACCCCCTAAAACCAATGTTCTACGATTTCTCAAAAACTACGTTGAATTTCTTAACGAAACAAATTGAATATTATTCCTTATCGAAAGACGATGACATGTGAAGTACTTTTACACTCGGTGGTTGCATCCCTCATTTTTCGCAGGGGTAAAACTAATTTTTTCCACAATTTTTTCGCCACAGATGTTACCAAATTCATTAAATCTGGATAACACAATTATTCTATTATAAAGAAAAAAAGAAATTAAAGTTGACATATTTCGGGGTTTTTCGAAAAACCCCCTCGAAAGGGTAAACCACCCCTAAATTAAATGTATTTTATTTTTAATAAAAAAGTTCTTATTTTCTTCATTCTGCGATATATCACAGTGCACCGAAAAACATTAGACGCGTATTTTTTTGTTACGTGCTAATTCTGTCATTTAAGTGGTGAATTAAATGATCATTTATTAACGTTGTTATAAATACATTTAATATTCTTTGTTTTCAATGTATGATCGTAGGTACAATAATTTGACAATTATCAATTTGTATTATTTGAACGGTAATGATAATTATGGAAAAAATGTTGAAGACATAGTGATTTTTTACACCATGAACATCTAACAATTGCAATATTAGAGCAGCCCTCTATTTCACAGTATACATTAGTGTCATCTCCAAAACCATAGTCAACTGGGTTCTCAAAATCATTTGGTTTTTCATTAGTATAGCCACTTTTAAACCACGAATATTTGAATAAATTTATGTATCGTGGAGAAGATAACTGATTGTGAACCAAAGATTGGAGTTTGATGATGTTTCTTAAGTGGAGATTTAAATTTGCATTCATGAGTATTACATTATCAGAAAAATGTCTAACATAATTCTTCCATATTCTAAAGCCGAATACATCTAATGGCTGTATTTTACCAGTTGTACCTTTCGGAATGATTTTTAAAGCGATTTCTTTATTTTGAGGAGTTGCTTCCTGTACAACAGCAGAGCAATGTCCACTCCACGAATCAACCAGCAAAACGCTTGACGCTCCAACATTTGGAAAATATACATCTTTCAGCCAAGTTTTAAAATGATCTGATAATATGTTGAATTTTAAGCAATTTTAATTATGTATGCAAAATAGTGTCGAATATAAAATTCAGCTGTTAATACCTGAAGTCAGTTTTCCTGATTTAGAAGCCATAATATAAACGTTAGGAGGTCTAAATAAACTCTCTTCTACTAATGGTCCAAATTCACCACTTCTTTCCATCAGTACAATAAAAAGTGGTGACATGCGCTTTCCATCACCTGATACCATTGGCTGAATGGTGTAACTGTGGGTTGTTGAACTAACAGACTGTACTAAACACTGAATTTGTTGTTCTCCTTCAACTGCTAAAGTCCGTCCAGAATGTATTTCTAATTGAAATCCACTCTGATCTAAATTAAAAACGTTCTCTATACCTTTCTCTTGAATTACTTGTTTAGTTTCAGCTACAAAAGCATCAGCTTTTCTCTGTAAATAGTCAGCACCTTCAAGCGTTTTTTTAGTAACAAATTTATTTATTTTTCTGCTCACAATTCTATAAACTTTTTAAAATTATGTACCCACTGATGTGAAGCTTTAAAACGTAAATCTTCGTTTCCGATATCTTTTTTTCAGAATTAGCACGTAACAAAAAAAATATGCGTCTAATGTTTTTCGGTGCACTATGATATATCGCAGAATGAAGAAAATAAGAACTTTTTTATTAAAAATAAAATACATTTAATTTATTGGTGGTTTACCCTTTCGAGGGGGTTTTTCGAAAAACCCCGAAATATGTCAACTTTAATTTCTTTTTTTCTTTATAATAGAATAATTGTGTTATCCAGATTTAATGAATTTGGTAACATCTGTGGCGAAAAAAATGTGGAAAAAATTAGTTTTACCCCTGCGAAAAATGAGGGATGCAACCACCGAGTGTAAAAGTACTTCACATGTCATCGTCTTTCGATAAGGAATAATATTCAATTTGTTTCGTTAAGAAATTCAACGTAGTTTTTGAGAAATCGTAGAACATTGGTTTTAGGGGGTCAAGTTTAGGGGTGGTTTTCACCACTTAAATGACAGAATTAGCACGTAACAAAAAAAAATACGTGTCTAATGTTTTTCGGTGCACTATGATATATCGCAGAAAGAAGAAAATAAGAACTTTTTTATTAAAAATAAAATACATTTAATTTAGGGGTGGTTTACCCTTTCGAGGGGAAGTTTTTCGAAAAACCCCGAAATATGTCAACTTTAATTTCTTTTTTTCTTTATAATAGAATAATTGTTATCCAGATTTAATAAATTTGGTAACATCTGTGGCGAAAAAATTGTGGAAAAACTTAGTTTTACCCCTGCGAAAAATGAGGGATGCAACCACCGAGTGTAAAAGTAGGTACTTCACATGTCATCGTCTTTCGATAAGGAATAATATATTCAATTTGTTTCGTTAAGAAATTCAACGTAGTTTTTGAGAAATCGTAGAAAATTGGATTTAGGGGGTCAAGTTTAAGGGTGATTTTCACCCCTTAAATGACCGAATTAGCACGTATAAAAAAATATGTGTGTAATGTTTTTTGATGTACTACAACATATCGCAGAATGAAGAAAATCGGTGAGGTACACCTCGAATACTCTCCTTGTAAGCATAGTTTTGGTTATAACCGTATATTTATTGAGAAAATTCGATGTTAAAATTGAGGGGTGAAGGGGGGGCAGACATTTTTCCTGTAAAGATACACGGGTGCTCGCGGCGACAGCGCTGGCGGCGTCGTTCTGACGATTTGAATGAACATGCCGCGAGACACTACCGTGTCTCTTGATATTACATAAAAAATCCAAATTTTTCGTCATTATATCTTCAACATAAATTCTATAAAAATACGAAAATGGCATATTTCGAGGGACTAAACGATCTGCTCATCAGGGCACAGACGCCTGTCTGATCAAATTGCGCGCCTGCAGTTGCACGCTCACGCACAGTCCATTTGCTCCATGTTTGGAAGTGATTGAGGTTGCATGTAAGTATAGTGTGCTGTACTTCTACGGAGTCACTTACAATAGCAGGAATCGCTCGCCAATCTTCGTGTTTGCGATAAAACTTTTCCTTGAACAATCCGCATATCTGTAGCAGTATCTACGAGAGTGGAAATCTTTCCGTCTTGTTGAATTTGTGGACAGTGTCTAGTTCACTTCGGCTAGATAAGATGGCTAGCTATTACTGGACTAATCACTGGCTAGGAAACCTTAATTACAGATGACACTATAACACTATGGCTATATGACACTTGAATTCATTAACTTATTATCTACTACCTTACCACTGCCTAGTCAATATTGGCCAGACAAAAGTGTGGTTATAATATCACATCGAGGGTTTCCTGCCAAAAGGGTGTACCAACAAAAACATGATTTTTGTGGATCCGCCCTTTTGCAGGAAACCCTCGACATTATAGCCATCATTTATGTATAGCCACTACCTCAATACTGACTAAAAATGTATTATTTCGACTGTTTGATGTTTTTAGACGCGTTCTCGAGCACTATCTATACTCAAATTCCTTGTCCAGTCCTGAGGTTAGATATTTAACGATAGCTTAGCCATAACCTCACTTTTTATCAACGATGAGGAATATGTAACTAACATAAGCAACGCATTTTTATACGCATGTATGAAATACCTATTACATAAGTACTAAATCGAATAATAATTACGAATGTACAAGAAAATCTGGAGAGAGGCACCTTAATGGTACAAATTTGTAAACTTAAAATGACGGCGTCAACATACCGGATATTTTCAGAAAAGTACTTCGCATTGATTTCAAAACTTGTCCTCGTAGATTCTCGAGGTCGATGATTCCGAATCGTACTTTAAATTTTTAATTCAAAATGGTAGCGCCAACATGGCAGATATTTTTAGACCAAGTATATATTTTTCACAAAATAATTGTTCAGGAATTTCCAAGGAGATTATAGATAGAGGAAAGTCACCAAAGTCGAGCCCCGGTCTTTAAGCGCCCCCCCCCCCCCCCCCCGGTCGATAATTTATGGACCAATCGAAAGGGGAAAATCTCGCGAACAATATTGACGATACCGACTGCATTGAGTGTGGAGAACATTACTATTCAACCAAATCCAGAGATGATTGGATTCAGTGTATAGTTTGTGGAAAGTGGTTGCATGAAAGCTGCACGATGTACCTAAATATGTGCAACAAATGTGGACGTCAAAAAAAACGCATGGAAAATAAAAAATAGCTTGTTAGGATCAACTTTTCACCCGGGGCGTATTACAATCACGTAGAGTGTAATACGCCCCACCTTGATATTTTTAGAAATCTAATTTTTTTTTATTTGAAGTTGTTTTAGAAAAACATTCTGTTGGTTTTAGAGTAAGCTCGTGTTTTAGTTATTTCCGAAATGTGGGGCGTATTATATCACTTTACCCGAAGTCCCGGTCGTCATGATGAAAATATTCTCAGTCCGAAAAACTGACAATTTTTCTAAATTCTTGAAATATAACTTTTTTTACTCATAATTACTATTGGTGTTCATATGAAGTTTGAAAACAAATGTATATTGCTTTTCCATTCAATAAGAAGGAGCGCGAATAAACAAGATTTTATAATTGTATTATTCTTCTCTCAACCTTTTTCTAAATTTATAATTATATCTTTTGATAAATATCCTTGCATAGACGCAAATAGATGTTAACAAATAAATAATTATATGCATGTTTATTCATCATACATTAATTGATTGTATTTCATTTACTATAATAATCTGTGCTTTTTAATAAACAGTATAGTTTATAACTTGTTCAACATATTCTGGAGACTCGAAATCAAATAATTTATTGATTTAATAATTAAACGAACTACAATTTTTGTCCATTTATTCGCAAATAAATTTTCAATCCCTATATGCAGGAGACCGAAATTTTTCTAAGTCCCGTTCGTCATGTTGAAAATATTCTAAGTCCGAACTCTGACATAGTAAAGGGGCTCTGGCTATCAAAATAGAAGCAAAATTTTAATTCGCGACGAGGCCCTATTTTGAATGCCATAGTTTCTACCCAGTGAAGGTGCTGTGGCCATCAAAGTAGGGGCAAAATGTCGACTCGCGAGGAGACCCTATTTTAAATGCCATAGCTTCTACCCAGTGAAGGGTCTTCTAGCCATCAAAGCAGGAGCAAATTTTACAGATAGGTTCAAAAAGCATCAAAATAGGAGCTCGACGATCACATAGCATCAAAATAGATTTGAAAAGTCGCTGTGGCCATTAAAATAGGGGCAAAATTTCGACTCGGGTATGCATATAAAGGACATTTGGTCCACCTTAGTTACCGACTTGCGCCCGATAGGTATCGCCACCCCAAACGCACGGAGCCAATAAAACAGCTTTTGAAATCTCAATTTAAATAGCTGTCCAATATTTTATTCATGATTCTTGTACATTTTTTTCTACGAGATATAAATTGCATCTGTTTAGTGACGTAGGGTGTGAAATTGAATCACTTCTATTTAATCATGCAGAGTGCAATATTATTGCATTCACCTTGAAGCAAATCCGTGGTTATGAATCAGACTCAATTCTTTTATTTGCAACAAGGCCGGCTTTATACCTTAACTGATGCGCAATGGTTTTGAAACAATTAATGTTGAAATGGATTTGAATCTTTCAATTCAATGATTGATTCTGTTTTCGTTCTATTTCGCTTCTCTGTTCGCTGGGATTTGATTCAGCATTATTTCCAAACTATCACTATGATACTTGTATCATTTCATAATGTTCCTTATCAATATTTTTAATCAAAGGAAAAATAATCAGGGCCTAACAGGTTTGTGGTCAGAGAATTGTTATGGAAACTAACAAGCCCTATCATAGTCCTATTGAGATCTTATTGAAGAACTGTTGTTCCTCTAACTTGGAACCGCCCCGCAACCAAATTAGAAAACACTGGATAATGGTCCTTCTTTTTCATCAAGTTTTCAAACGAGGTAATCTTCACAAAAACACAGTGCTCCGTGAAGACTAACAGTTAGCATAGACTTATCTAGTTATTCTGTAAAATAATAAAATCTGAGACATCGGAAAGTACTCATGAAAATATTACTAAACATACGCGAGGAACGAAGTTCTTATGCTTCTCTCGTTTCCTTGAAGGTGGACTTTAAGGATACCTTGTTTATTCCTGTCCTCAAGGTGCGGCTTCTCCGTAAAACCCACAACGGGGTGTGGCTCGTTGACCGCTTTGCTTGTGTTCCTTAAGAAAGAGATCGATAAGGTAATCCATATTCACTCGTTTATCCCTCTTTCATCTTCCACCCCACCCTACCTTCTTTCACTGCTTTTCTGAAGTAGGATAGGATATTACGTAAGCCAAGCCCATCTTACCCCCTTGGTTACCCCTCCGAAGCCTGCGCAGGTGTGCTCTCGTTTCCAGAACGTTGAATTGACAGTGGATTATTATTTGCCGAAGTGGCGTAGCACAAGCATATTGCGTATCAAGGGACGCCATTATAGTGCAAAATTATTTCCGTATTATTTTCTACTTTCTTATATTAAATTGCTTATCGGCGAGGCTTTTTCATTACATTTCGTACAGCATGTGAGCAACGCGTCATGTAGTAACGTAATTCTCTTTTTATATCAAAGCAAGCGTGAAAAAGGGAGGCTAGAGGGAGAGAGGGAGGGAGGAGTCAAGGGATTATATTTAAAGCGAGAAAATGATCAGATCTGAACAAATCTGACCAGACCTGCTCAGATACCTCAACGAATCGATACTATCGAAAATAAACCGCTAAGCAACAAATAAACTAACGGTTTATGATGTAAATTAATATTATCGAACAAAAAAAAAGAAAAAAAAGTCAGTGTCCATCTTGGAATTGAATATACAGTGGTGCCTCACACAACGAACTTAATTCGTTCCAGGAGCAAGTTCGTAATGCGAAAAGTTCGTTATGCGAAACACGTTTTCCTATATAAATACATGTTAAAAAAAATAATTCGTTCTGTAGCATAAAATATGCTAAGATAACATAAAAAAAGATACATTT
Source organism: Xiphydria camelus (assembly GCA_963678675.1). Taxonomy (NCBI): domain Eukaryota; kingdom Metazoa; phylum Arthropoda; class Insecta; order Hymenoptera; family Xiphydriidae; genus Xiphydria; species Xiphydria camelus. The sequence goes on from OY783197.1 coordinate 13,008,079, forward strand.
TTTGTTATTATTTTTATTTAGATACATACATCTAAAAACATAATTTTTTTTAATTTTAAGACAGACTAAGTAGAGTCTACAGAATCTTGCACATCTTCATCCATTTTCTGCTTTTTGGCCGATGGTTTCATGAAAAACCTGTCCAAAGTCGTTTGTTTTTCTCTTTTCTTCAACATCTGCCGGAAATAACGGACAAGAGTATCGGAGTAAAGATCGTTGATCCTGTTTGCTTCAGCTGAATCCGGATAGTGGGCATTGGTAAACTCCTGAACTGCTTTCCATTTGACCAGGATGTTCTTGATGTCAGCAGTTGGGATTGGCTGATTGTTTGATTGTTGATCCTCGTTATCAGATGACGCTTCCCTTTGAGCATTGTCCTGTTGCAGGACCAGAAGTGCTTGGAGCTCTTCAGTTGTCAGCTCTTCTTCGTGTTCCTCAATAAGCTCCTCTACATTCTCTTCCTCTACCTCTAATTCCAGCCTTTGGGCCACTGTGATGATGTCCTTCACCACTTCTGTGTCATCAACAACTGCTTCTTCCTGGGTCCACGAAGGCACAAGCATCTTCCAAGCAGAAATGAGGGTCCTTTGTGACACTTCTTCCCAGGCCTTCTGTATAAATTGTATTGCCATAAGGATATCAAATTTCTTCTTCCAAAACATTCGGACAGTCATATTGTCTCCACCAAACTCGCATTCTTCAAACACCTTATTAAAGAGGGCTCTAGTGTAGAGTTTTTTAAAGTTCGCAATAACTTGCTGATCCATTGGCTGAAGAATGGATGTGATGTTTGGTGGCAAATACTGCACCCTGATAAATGGATAATTTTCCTGCAATATTTCCTCTAGGTCTTTTGGGTGAGAAGGGGCATTGTCAAGTATCAGAAGGGCTTTGAGCAGCAGTTCTTTTTCCAGCAAGAATTTCTTCACGGCAGGAGCAAAGGTTTCCAGAATCCATTCGTTGAAGATAACTTGGGTCACCCAGGCTTTTTGATTGGACTTCCAATGGATGGGCAGTTTGGACTTAATAACGTTATTTTGCTTAAAAATTCTTAGATTTTCAGAGTGATAAACCAATAGAGGTTTGATCTTGAGGTCTCCGCTGGCATTAGACGAAAACATAAGGGTAAGTCTGTCCTTCATGGCTTTGTGTCCTGGCAATTTCTTCTCCTCTTTTGTAATGAAGGTTCTGCTCGGCATTCTTTTCCAGAAAAGACCCGTTTCATCGGCATTGAACACTTGTTGTGGGCAGTATCCTTCATCCTTAATACATTTTTGAAAGTTAATAGAGAACTTTTCTGCTTCTTTCTTGTCAGCACTGCCAGCCTCACCATGCATAGTAACGCTGTGGATTCCACACCTTTTCTTAAATCTAAAAAACCACCCCCTGCTGGCTTTAAATTCTTCTTCATTATCTTGATTGCTGCTACTTCCAGGAACGTTTTTCTTTAGATCGTCATAAATTATCTTGGCTTTGTGACAGATAATATCTTGGGTTGTTACGTCACCTTTCACCTGCCTGTCCTTAATCCAAATCGCTAATAGCTTCTCCAATTCCTCGTGGATTGAAGACCTATGTTTTTCATTAAATAGTTTTGATATTCCTTTGGCTACTTTGGCTGATTTGATTGCATCCTTATTTGTCAAAATGGTGAAAATGGTGGTCTTGCTTAGGCCAAACTCTTTGACGAGGTCACACTGTTTTACTCCACATTCACTCTTTCTAATTATTTCCTGTTTCATTTCAACAGAAATCACCTTCCTGCTTTTTTTAGAACCCATGATATAAAAAAAATATTGAGTTTAACTTAAGGGGGAAAGCCACTGTGATATGTTCAAAAAATAGATTTTTTTATTTTTAAATTTTCTTAATGTTCGAGGTTTTCAAGAATCTGTTCCCTAAGTTTCAAACCGAAATTCGAAAATTTTATGGAGTTATGAAAGGTTTTGTGTGAGTAAGCGCATACGCTCGAACTTGACCGCGCGGTTTTAAAGGCTTTTATCTCGAAACTACATTTTTCCAACTGGGCGCCATCATAACTCAGTCAATTTTTATCCGATTACCTTGAAATTTTCACAGAATATTTTTAAAAGAATTATCTTCAGTTAAGCGTATGATTTTTTCGATTAAGCGATTACTTGTTGAGATATAATTAAAAAACTGAGCAATTTTTCTCTAAATTTCGAAGTTCTATCTTTAAACATGCGTTACTTTGTTAAAAATTAAAATTTTTATAAATCCGTACGCTTAACTGAAGCTAGACTCGTGTAGTTTAAGAAAATAATTAATTTTTTTGGTTTGGATATACCATTCGGACACAGCAATGGCGCCCATGCGCCAAACATTTTTCAGAGAAGCTTTACGGCATCGCGTATTATTGTGTAGTTTATTGATATTATGTATTGCTTTTTTTTTCTAATATACTAAAATATATGTACCTTCATGTAGTTGTAAAAGTTTTTTCCCTCGTTTTTTATTTTAATCAGAAAAAATTCACAAAGTTATTCTACATTTTCCGGTCATCACAGTGGCTTTCCCCCTTAAAAGGACGACTGCCGTGATACGTGCGTAAGTTAAGCGCAGTGACTAACGACTGCAGTGCCTGCGCGGGAGGATGCAATACATCGGCAGCGATCGTGGAAGCTCGGGCGACTTCGTTGTGTGAAGCGAATTTCGTTGTATGAATCATGAAATGAACGAATAGGAAGTTCACTGTGTGCAGCGTTCGCTGTGCGAGGCGTTCTTTATGCGAGGCACCACTGTACATATTAAATGTTCATCCTAAGTGGTCACCTATCCAAGTTTTAACTACATTGTTTGCTGCTTAACTTCGTTGATCGGCTAGTGTCTTCGAGTCCTCATCTGCTGCGCGCTCCTGTGCGGGATATACCTAAGGACAATGAATCTTTCCGACCCGCTTTCAACTTACGAAATTTAAGATGCAGAATTAATAGAATTATTTTTGTTCGATTAATCACGAGCCTCAAAATTCATAGATTGAAAGCGGGTCGGATAGATTCATTGTCCTTGTACATATACAAGATACGTTTTGAGTTATAAAGGAGCGATGCGTTCTGCAGGTCAATTTCTTTAAGCTTCTCTGAGCTGTCAGCCATGTATGCATTGTTCATATGGTTTCATTGCAATTATTTATAAATTATAATGTATTTTCCTAATGAAGTTTTGAACTTCAGTCGCAGTGCTGCAAATATACTCAAAATGAATTCTCAAAAGTATGCAAGTCAAAATCAACCGATAAAAAACTATTTTTTGAATTGAACAATCCATTAGAGTATGGTCAGATCTAGTCGCACAGATTTCGGCAAATACAAACATTTTCCCGATCTGATCTTGTATCTGACCATATTCGATTAAGTTTTACAATAGGCAGGATTCAGTAATGATTACACATCTGAATATAATATTTCAGATCAAATTTAAAGACCATATCTCATTACATCTGAGTAGATCTGATTAAATTAGAATAAGTACAGATCAGATTGAACATTGGATTGTATTATATCTGAGCAGATTTCTTCAGATCTAAATAGGTTCAGATCATACTTGACACCAGATCTGGTCATAACTGATTATATCTGAGATCTATTCAGATTTGAATTGATTCAGATTGCATTAGGTATTGGATCTGGTTAGACATGACCAGATCTGATTACGTTTGACCAGATCTGATTATACTTGACCAGATCTGATATGTCTGATATGAGTGAATCTGGTCAGATATAATCAGCTCTGATCAGATCTGATCATATTTTCCCAGGATTTGATATCACATTTATATAATATGTCCGATATGAGCAGACCTAATAGATCTACTTATTTTTTCTCGGATTGTTTTGCATAAATTTGAAATTGAGTAATAAGTCACTTGAAACTCTTTTAAACTTAATTTGCCCATTGGGGGAAAATAAAAGCTCCCTAGCTATATACAGGGTGACAGGTACCGCGACGTATTCCTTTTTGAAGAGGTATTAGTAGAGACAATTTGCAGTCGATTGAACCACAATATGCATAATCCACTTGTTGATAGTTTTCGAGATACTTTAATTTTTGTGTTTTCTTAGAAATGGACTACCTTTTACTACTAATTGTAAAATAAAAAAAAGGATAATTTTTTTTGTATAATTTTTTTTGCCTCTATCGTTAATACACATAGTAGTTCATGTTATGTAACAAAAATTATGTTAAATAGTTTGATATGACAAAAATACAGCAACTAAAACCTGCAACGGTTGTTAACCCAATTGTAGATTCACCAGGATTTATTTCAAAAATTTGTGAATACATTAAACGTACAAATTATTTTAAAAACTTCTCTGCTTCATCACCTTTCGAATAAGGTATAAAGTTTTAAGAAATTTCCTGTTACTTTCAGGAATAATAAAAAATTAGTAGGTGCAGACACAACTTAGACCTCATAAAAAAAATTGGGAAAATAAATAAGTCCATAAATTTATTTTACATTTTATTTTTGATCCAATTTATAAGAGATGTTCGAAGTGACTACCTGTACTTCTTATGCAAATACGAGCCCATTTCCTTATTTCTGTTCTAGTAATCCTGTTGGAAAAATTATTTCGTAGAATTATTGCTGCTTCTTGTATCCTATGTATTAATTATTCCCGAGATGTAATTTCGGTGGCCTACACGAATAACAGGTCCTAAAATCAGGTAGAAACTTTCCTAATCCTTATCTTTTAACTTAGAGAACATTAAGATAGCCTACCTGCTGAGCTATTTTTGTATTATTCCTGGAAGTAACAGGAAATTTCTTAAACCTTTGTACCTCATTTGAAAGGTGATGAAGCAGAGAAGTTTTTTAAATAATGTGTACGTTTAATGTATTCACAAATTTTTAAAATAAATCCTGGTAAATCTACAATTGGGTTAAAGTTTCGAATAACCGTTGCAGGTTTTAGCTACTGTATTTTGGTCATATCAAACTATTTAACATAACTTTTGTTACATAACATGAACTACTATGTGTATTAACGGTAGAGGCAAAGAAATTACAAAAAAATATCCTTCTTTTTATTTTACAATTAGTAGTAAAAGGTAGTCAATTTCTAAGAAAACACAAAAATTGAAATATCTCGAAAACTATCAACAAGTGGATTATGCATATTGTGGTTCAATCGACTGCAAATTGTCTCTACTAACACCTCTTCAAAAAGGAATACGTCGCGGTACCAGTCACCCCCTGTATACATTAAGGCGGCTAGAAAAGATTCATGGAACTTCTTTGTATCTATTTATAGTAACTTTAAATCATGAGTGTTCATCCTTCTCGAACTAATTTGTTGTACACGTATAGTAATTCGATTCTGGCAATGCATCTCATAGTAGTGTTTTATTATATTTATCTCTTAGATTTTTTTGGTTGAAATCATATTATTACGTTCTATCATAATCGTATGGGATGTTTTTCTCTTGGAAAATCATTGTTCTCGCATGGTCACTACTCAATGAAGAGTATGTATGCTCGTTTGTATTACTAATTTATACAAGAATTTATATGAACAAAATTCTGGCAAGATACCGATATTTTCCACGGGATGATCTATTGTACTTTATCCACATTTTGCCGAAATGAAATTATTTATTATTGACGAATACTTTGATTTATTGGATAAATAATCATCCTAATTATTGGCCTAAGGATACCATTCCATCTATTAGGATTACTAGATCTGTTCCCGTTTTAAAATGATCTTGATTTCAGAATTTATAGATGATAAAACGATACTTAGCTACTAAAAAATTCACATTTTCCAGCCGCTTTAAGGAGAAAAACATCCTACAATTAGCGGTATTTGCAGGCGACTATGATAGAGCGTAACTGTGTAATTTCAACCGAAAATCTAGGAGTTAATTATAATAAAGTTATTATGAAATGTATTGTAAGAATTGAATTACCATAAGTGTACAATAAATTATTTCAAGAAGGATGAACACTCATGATTTAAAGTTACTATAGATCGATACAAAAAAGTTCCTCGGACTTTTTTTCGGTACTGCAAATAATAAAATGTTGGTTATTGAATAGGATGAACTAAGTAGGAAGTGGTTAATATTTTACGTTTTTTTTTCTACTTCATTATTTTGTACTGAAATCTAATACCCTATGCGTTTATGCAAACAATATAACGTTAAAATATTAGATACCTGTTATTGCAGTTTAACTATCGATATATCATGCTAAAAAATAAGTAGAAACTAATTGACTCTATTGTCTGTCTCAATTATCATATATTAGTGAATCCATTGAAAAGAAGTATATAATTATTTTTTAAAGCAAAAAGTATAAAAATGATAGTTTCTATGATTACAAAATTCTATAAATCATAAATTAGAATTGCTTATTTTATAAATGTTGTTAATAAAACAATAAATTTCATATATTATAACATCATGAGCTTTTAGAGTTGATTAGAAATCTGAATTCAAATAGATGAAGTATCGTATTTTCCGACAAAAAACTAGTCATGCTTACAAAATTCGAGAAAAGATTTTTGACGAAAGTTCTTGACTTTTGATAACCTCCCAATAAGAATTACATCGTTTTTTTCCAGGTGGTAACGCCACAGAAGTGCGGCGATGTGTATCTTTACGATCTTCCTGCTAGTAGGAGTAGCCCAGCGCCTCCATCGAGGCATGATTCACCCCTGAATTCAAGCCACGATCACTCACACACAGGTCTGTATCTAATTATTATCTAAAGACTAGTAATAATAATGAACTAGTTTTAAAATCTTATAATTTGTTATCTGTTTATTATAATAAGAAAAACAAAAATGTATTATAGTGCAGATCTTCAACTTTCTCGAAAAGGAATTTGAATTATTGTATTTTTTTAATTGACGGATATCAATGGGAAAATTGAACACCTCTCTACACCCAATTGCACATCGCTGATATCGCCTGCTGGGTTTCATTGAATGTCGCAATTTTAGAACATTTGCCATGTTGAATTTATAATGACGTCATACACTCTCTGTCCTTCTCCAAGTTTTAAGTTACCTCTCTGCCAAATTTCATAAAAATTGGTTCAGTAGATTAGCCGTGAAAACGTAATAAACATAGAGACAGAGAACTAATCTCAATTTTGACTTTATAATATTAGTACTTATGGATTATGGTGAAATAAAAATACTTCTCACATTAATTTCTATAGTTACGTCATTCGTCTCTTTCTTTATAATGGCATCAACAGGGCGTTACATCACGGGCACCCGTACTTCCGTGGACAACAGTACCGGTGACGTTAGCGACTGCTACGATGTTCCACCAAGGGCAGTGCCAGTGATCCCGTCCCCAGCAAGCAGTCCCAGTCCCGCACCATCTTGCTACGACATCCCCAGACCACCAACTTCCTGCACCCCAAACTCGAACTGCTCTGGCGGCTCTGTTGTAAACCCTCTCGACTGTTACGACGTACCACGTCCTCTCCAGCCCCTAACGCCCAGCAGCTCGGCCTCTAGCCTCACGAACGATAGTTCTCTTAGTGGATCGAACAGGTAAGTTAAGGTCATTCATGTTTAATCTACAGGGAAACATTGGGTAGCATTGCACATCTTATTCGAGAAATTCGACGCCCAGTTCAGTAGCAGATATGTGAACACTTAATATACGAATATTTATATGGAGGATTCCACTAATTCTGAGGACGAATGCGTATCGGAGGATTTGCATCATGAAAAGGTCATGAAATCATTCGAGAAAGTAGATGAAGGAGGTTTTCTTAATTTTTACAAAAATTGTTCATGTACTCCGTAATCATTAAAAATTATGCAGTATGTATTCGAAGAAGCTTAAGGGGTGGGGGGGGGGGGGGGGTTTTCGTTAATTGAGTTAAGAAAAGAGCCTTTTTCAATGATTTTTTTAAAAGATGTAAGTAATGTATTTTAAATTAGCTAATGACAGTATTATAGTATATCATTTAAAGAACATTTTGTGAAATTTTCAGTGAAAAATATAGAAAACTAAGCCGTTGATAGCGAATCTCCGGAGACGTCTCGAAAAAAACATATTTTGCGGTGACGGTCGTTTCTCGGTACTCGATCATCTGAAATCAAAAAATCAAATTGTTTTTGTTACTTTATGAGTTACCCCAGGTAACCCTGTCAAGTTTTTTCTTTTTTTACTGATTTGTCAAGTTTGGTAACACTAGAAAGCGAAAAACGCGATTTTCGCTTAAAAATCGGTCAAATTGTTATTGTAAAACAAAAAGTAACAACAAATTTTTTAAAAACTCGACAGGGTTACCTCATGAATTATACAGAGAAGTAATGTACAAATTTTGGAGAGGATCGGTACAGTGGATATGAAATAACAGCCTCCACCGGCTTTGAAAACGTGAAGTGTGGGAAAATCGATTTAAAGTTTCAAACAGTAGAAAAAATCAGAATTTTTCTCTTTTTCTCGCTGTATACTTACACAGAATCGTCGATGCCAGGTCCGTAGAGTGAAGCACTTTCATTTAGGATGTCCAAGGCATCTTTTTGCTCTTGTCTTCGGCGAACTCTACCTTCTTTGGTTTCCTTTTCAGCTTCTTCATCCGCTCGGCTTATGCGTAAGTTGTCAACTGAGCGCGCCCATGCGTGAGCGCTTGGTCCAGATTTGATTTGCATCTCTTCCATCATAATTAGCAGAGCAAAACATCCTTCATTAAATGTACAAGCTGGTACATTCGCTGCAATTTCGACCAAAACCACGGTACCACTCAGTGATTTCGGCGAAATTTTCCAGATTAGTTGGTTCAAACTTTCATTGTTATTCTGGGTAAATCCGCCGAGACATCACTGCAGAAGAGCATCCTTGCTTAAGTCCTCGTAGATAGGTTTGATAGCACTGAGAACATCACTAGGAAGTGCAGTATAACTGTGTTTGAATGTCCTCAATTCATTTGCTGCTGCAGCTTTCTGCCATTCGCACCAAGAGTCGTTGATTTTAATCGCTATATCTTCCTAAGTTTTGCTCCAAATGCTCTAAAAATTTAGTACAACATTCTTCAGATGCTGTAAATTCATCAAATGAAATAAAAAAAATGAAAAAAAAATAATTTACAAACAGTACCCCACCCTTAACGTAGACATCCCGTATCGGGCCCTGGACTGCTCGCGTTACAAGTTCCTGCGCGAAACCTTCAGTACCAAGTCTTTGTGGGTTATCATATACAGTATGTTCCGTGGCAAACTAGAGCGTTTGAACTTCCCTGACATTTGACATCGGTCGTGGTTGGGACGGTGCTTTAGTCATTTATGGTGAGAGTCGTCCCAACCACTACCGAAGTCAAATATCAGGGAAGTTCAAACGCTCTAGTTTGCTACGGAACATACTGTATATTCTCCGCGTGCTGTGATACCGACCAGAGAGTGTCGGAATTTGGGTAAATTCTGATAGATGACGCTCAACCCAGATGTATAATTGAGGGGGTCAGAAGCCAAGGGGTCCAAGTAGAAATACAAGTTTTCCGAGATGCTCCACATTAAAGTATTCTTGTTCTTTAAAAATACCTGCAATTTCTTTGCCTCAAATATATAAGCTGTATGAACTATTCATACACCTTATACACTTGAGGCAAAGGAAAATTGCAGGTATTTTTAAAGAACAAGAATACTTTAATGTGGAGCATCTCGGAAAACTTGTATTTCTACTTGGACCCCTTGGCTTCTGACCCCCTCAATTATGAGACGTATAACATCCCTTATTCCACACCCCGCAAGCTTCTTTAAGAAGATGTACAGAAACCATGCTCATTTGGGAAATATATGAGCCGTTGGAAACCAGAATGGTGTAAGTCACATTTCATGTAAGCTGAGATGATTTGACTGCAAAGTTAAGTATCTACAATTTGAAAAATCTGTCGAGATGATACACAGATATATTAAATCGTAAATATCTGTTTTGTATCATCTAGACAGATTTTTCAAATTGTATTTAACTTTGCAGTCAAATAATCTCAGCCTACATGAAATGTGACTTACACCATTCTGGTTTTCAACACGGCTCAGATACTACTGTCCACGGTGGTCTGGACACCTTGTGTAGCTTCTTTGTAAGCCTCGCGTGGATTGCTACGCTTTAAAAGCAGTATGGTCACGAATCGATTCCAAGATTAAAATATGAAATTATTTTGTTATGCAAGTTAATATCAATAGAAACCTCCTGGTGCAATTTGTGGTAGATTAACCGTTTAGTATGTTTGATAAAAATTAATTACCAATTAGGAAATAACCCAGAGTCTTATGGGCAAATCACATTTTTGGGGGTTGTTATGTAAGATCCAAGATTAAAACATTTTTTTTAAATACCAAAAAACGGGGGAAAAAACAAAAATGTACAACCATCGATGAAAATTATTGGTCGTTTGATACTTTAGTTATAAATAATTTCTACTTCTCGATGTTCGGAAATGGCGCGTCGAGTAGATGCGGCAACGTCGCGTCAGTGGAGTGATTTCATTTGACGTTTTAGGTGCAATTTTACGTTTTTTATTCGCTACAACGATATTTTCACGCCACTCAGTCTTTCTTTTCCTCTCAAATTTTCCCTTATACGAGTATCGTGGCTGACTAGCCATGGTGAGAGTATATTTAGGTTATGGCGCTCATGTTGTTGTGTGTGAGAGGAAAATATTTCGAAGTTTACACAACGTTGCCACACATAAAAAGACGCTAGTCAAAGGAGGCACATTATTTGAATAATAAGTGAAAAATAATCATAATAATCAACTAATTCTTATGGACATAAATTTTATAATTCACGAAGAGAATTTTCAATTATAAATCATAGTTTTTTGATGAATTTTTAAATATTTTTCTTACGGACACTCAACGATCACTTCGGAGAGTGACCATACTACCTTAATCCTTGAGGTTAGCCTCTATCGAGGCTTTTGATTCATAGGATGTAGAGGTTCATAAGAGGCAAAAGTCAAGAAACATAGGACCTCAAAAGTCTATTAACACGTTCGTCGCCCAACGCGATTTGGTTGAGTTTCTCACGGGACTCAAATCTACCTGTCGCACTATGGGCGGAAACGCCGAAAAGTTAACGGATTAACCTAAATTCGGGTACCCGGGGGTTTTCGGGGTCGCTGATTACGAATCCGAGGCCAGAATTGCAAAATTTGTAGATGGCGCTACAATACGACGCATGTGCGGATCAAATCTCGACGTAAGATTGAGTAATTGAGGAGTAGTAGTAACAAAGGGGCTAAGTGCCAATTTTTCGAAAAATGAGATATTTATATAAAAAATAGGTTCAATGTGCCGTCGACTATATTCTATCAAATTGCCGAAGTGCCAGGACTTCAAATTCCGTAAAAAATGAGGCAAATAAGTGGCGCTTTCTGCAAGTGCTCGGTCGTTTTCACATGAAAGGAGTCAAGTGCCATAGTATGCATTCTTGTGTTGCGCGTTCATTTTGTTTACATACTACCGGAATAAATCGTTTATCACGCGTCCTAAATATGGGTATTACAGAAAAAAGGAATGTTGTTATTTGGAGCGACAACTGTACCGCTCAAAATAAAAACAGAATGATTGTGTTTATTTACGTATGTTTGGTGAACTGTGGCCTTTTTGACACCATTGAACATAGGTATCTTGTCAGTGGTCATAGCTTCCTTCAGTGTGACAGGGATATCACCTTGATCGAGAAAAGAAAGCGTAAGTGCGCTCCGATGGTACCTGAGGACTTACACGATGTAATACTGTCAAGTACACATACAGGTCGATTTGAAATAGTAGATGTCACAGAAAAAATGTTGGGATATTCAAGCGGAAGCCGACAAGATCTTAAATCTCAAAGAAGTAAATATTAGCAAAGTTGTACGATTGAAAGTTGACTCCCAACAACCTGGTTTTTTGTTTACTGCTGAATCTTTTTCTGAAGTAGCACCTTGGAAAGCAACCTCGATACTCAAAAGAGGAAAAACCACGGAAGATCTAAAAAATATCTCAATTAACCAGCTACCAGACATAAATAAGGTCGGTAACAACAAGAAAAAACTTAAAATCAATGATTTCTTATCTACAAGATATAATAGTAAACACCAAGAATTCTACGCTAATTTGACCAAATAATATATTAGCACTTAGCCCGTTTCCCAATTTTTTTTTAAATTTCTTCATTATTTTCAAGTTTTCATTTTTTTCTGTTGTTCTTGTCGTAGAACATTTAGGCGTAAGGCACATAATATGTTAGATAAGGATTTGAAAATAAAAAGTCTGTTATTTGGATATGTGAAAACGTCTTCTTTAAATATCTCCGTTTCACAGTTTTGGCACTTAGCCCCTTTGTTACTTCTACTCCTCAATATAGCCCTGAATTTGGGTACCCGGGAATTTTTGGGGTCGCTGATTATGAATCCGAGACTAAAATTGCAAAATTCCTAGATGGCGCCAGGATACGGTGCATAGGCTGTATTGCGGCACCATCTACGAATTTGGCAATTCTGGCCTTGGATTCGTAATCAGCGACCCCGAAAACCCCCGGGTACCCGAATTCAGGTCAATCCGTTAACTTTTCGACATTATAAAGGATCCATTTTATCATAAATATATAAATTAATAAAAAGTATACTATAATGTGTATATTTTTAATATTTCTATGTTGTAGGGTAAGTCCGGGATATATGGATCATTGCGTTTTAAATCGCTGCTTGTGTGGTTCTGGTAGCAATGAAAAATCCATTATACCTTTTTAATTTGTACAGCAAGTTTGCAGAATGATAACATATTAACAGTTGTTGAATATTTTGTATTTCAGACATTTTTCAAAGAACTTAGAAAAATATTTAAAAATCCAGGAATTGGAAATTTTTCAGGGATATATGGATCACTTTGTAAAAGAAACTTAAAAATTGTAGTTATTTATTCAACCTCATAATTAATCAAAAACAGAGTGGGAAAAGTATTTTCAAATGTTTTGGGCACAATTTTTATAATTGGAAATGTGAATTTTAGAGGGTTTTGTGACAAATTGGCTATTGGAATTGCTTCTTTTTCCAGTGTAGTTCATTTTTCTCAAAAGGATGTAGCAAAAAGGCTACTTTGTAAAAACCGTAAATTTCATAACAAATTTTTAACTTTGTTTACACATTAATAAAAATTTTTAATTGAATTTTGCCGATTCTTCGAAAATATATAGATTTCATATAAAGCTGACGTTACTAATGATGAGACGCAATGACTCGCTATTTTACACTAGTGATAATATCTTTTTAAGCCTATAAAATTTATAAACTTGTTATCAAAATTCTTCTATTTCATAAACCCAATTTTGCACAATTTTTATAAAATGTTCTTGTGTTATAAAGTGGTTTTATGAAAACCTTATAAAATAAATGAATTTTACAAGAAATGTTTTTCTTATACTTCCATAATTTTATTTAAAAAATTTTGTTTTATAAAGTTTTTATAAAATTACTCCATCAAAATCGCCACTTCTATGACATTTTCAGAAGTTTTATAAAATCGACTACCTATATAAAATGTCCAGTATTCCATAAAAATGTTACTAAATTTTTATAAGGTTACTATAAAAACTGGAACTACTAGGGAAAATATGACTTTCACTTTATTTTAGCATTAAATTCCATCTAACAATAATATGGGAGTTATATGTTTTACGGGAGGGGGGGGGCTTACCCCCCGCGTCCCGGGACTCATAATTGACACCTACCGAAATAACGTAAGTTATCAATTACCCCTCACATTACCAAATATTTGATTCGACAGTAAGCGCGTAAACAATGAGCTCAAGTTGAGAAATCGACTGATTCATTTATACCCGAAAAAATTGATCCATATATCCCGGAAAGTGAGAAACAAACATAACACAAATTTGTTACACAATGTAAACATTCTAAACGGCCAACAACGCACACATACCTTTTAAGAGGTTATGATGCTATGGCCCATTTGACAGAGCAGGAAAATCTTCAGTGATCTCGATGGTATATAGCCAAAACCAATTCACGACGAAAATTTCGAGCACTTTTGTCGAGACGTTGAAAAAACAATGTCAAATATTTTGACAAGCACAACCGCGGTCGACAAGATCGCACTATATATTTTCTCTGTGTATTAACGGTCAAACTCACACTAAAAACTAGCACGATCGGTCACGTGGTTTAGATGGGAGAGAGGAAGGGTGATTCATATATCCCCCGGTGATCCATATATCCCGGACTTATCTTATATCCTAAATTTATTTTTCTTTCAGTGCTTATTCCATTAAATTCCTTTTAAAAATCCAACTGAAAATCATGTTTAACTTGAACAAAAAAAGCGTCACCCGTACTTGGGTGACGGGGCCCCCACGGAAGTACAACCGTCACCCAGATATGGGTGACGCGGCGACGAACGTGTTAAAGGTACACACAGAGTTTTTTACATACGCCCAAGGTACATACGCGATAACATATTTTCGATGGTAAAATAATACACCATTAGGAACCAATATTACCACCTGAGAGGTTTCTTCGGCTGGAGCCGAAAATGGCCATTTTACTAGAATTCCGGTATGATATTCCTCCTTTCGTAGTACCTAGTTTTCCCTTGTGCGCCAATACTGTTGAATATCTCCATGAGTGACTCTGTAATATGGTTTCTACTGTATGAAACCAAATGCGCATGCACATCTGGTCTGTAGAACCGAATGGAGAGACATTTTAGGCCCCGTTGTGAAGTTCTACTGTGTAGAGAAATGATACGCTACTCGCGCGGGCCCCTGACGCTTGAAAAATGAGATGATCTACTATACCTAGACATGTATATACCGTATGTCTGACGGCAAGCGCGACAAAACTTCGGCAGTTTTTACCGACGGTGGTCGAAAATTGCATTGGATCTAATGCGAGATTCGACCACCGTCGGTAAAAACTGCCGAAGTTTTGTTGCGCTTGCCGTCAGACATACGGTATGTAAAAAATTTTAATTTCTTGCGACAAAAATTCGTTTTAAATAATAACGCAGCTTAGTTCAAACAACTGAATTAGAGCCACTAATCCTTAGTTGGATCATTACGATGCACTTATTATGAAACTTACAAAGCCTTTTCCTCTGCGTAGTTTAACCTCCGGATGCCCAACATAATTTTTGTAACACACAAAATTCATCAGATTGGCTAACGCACTCCAGATTAGTTTCAAGAATTTGACTATCTAAAACACTTATCAATTTTTAAATGGTAAAGGACAAATATTTGAACAAAATTATAAATGATAATTGCTCTTTAACGCCGTATATGTCAAGATCGAATATCCCGAAGCTTTTTTGAGGATATTTTCTGCAGATTCCTAAGAAGGATATTCGGCAGAACAAGTTGAATTTGGATTTGATAATCTTTATTTACGCTAAAAAAACTACACGGTTATTATACAGGTGAGGTGTAAAACCTCGGGATGTTCCAATCAGTACTGCACTAGACTCTGATAGACTGCCTGGCTCGTCCGAGTATCGCCTTATGTACCTCTACGAGAGAGAGAGAGAAGTTGAAGAGTGGTGGAAATTTCGTTGAACTAGATGTACATTTCGTCGGAAAATTTGTCTGGTTTATGGAGGTAGTGGAAATCCTCACGACCCTTCGCACATCGATTGGGGTGTGATTAAAAATGATAAGTAAATGAAAGTCGGATTGGATTAAGCTGGGGGTTTATGACGGATATAACTATTGGGGTAGGTATGAATTCTGGAAAACACGCGTAGGGAAAACAGCAGGAAGATAAAGATAGCTAATACGTGATTTTCATGCAGTTGTAAGGATAGAAATGGGATGCCGGTTTTATCCTAATAAAAGTACCGTAGGACTTAACAATAATTATAAAATATTTAAAATTGTATGGCTTCAAGGCGGAAAGAAGATATATGTAGTCCCCAGACTTATTATTAGAGAAAATAATAGTTGTGAAAACAATTTTTTGGTAACAACAATTCGAATATGATAATCAGTTTTTGTACGCCAAGTCAAACGGTACAACTTTTATTTAAGAAGTTTTACAGAAATCATGCTCATTTGGGAGATGTATGCTACTATCCACTGTGATTGAGATACCTTGTATATTTAATAAATCTGCTGACCGTAATATTATTTTTGAATGATTTCACGATGTAACATTTCGCATTAAGGGGTTACACCACTTTGAAATTTTCAATTTTTGAAGGTAGAAACAGAGACGTGCATAAGCGCGCTAATGTTCTCGCGAAACTTTAAACGCGTTTTTATTAAAACTGCATTTTAAAAATCTGTGGACACTATGTTCTGACAAGCATGGGCTGCAAATGTAATCGCTTGTTTCGTGAAACCAGTCGAATTCTTGCAATGCCGCCTTGCGGTAAATCTCAACGCCACCGCGATCTGATCGAATATAGTGTTAAACAAATTCGAGCCTCTCAGCGTCATCGCGACCAGTGTTAAAATAAACAGATTTGTTTTTCCTTCGTTTTTTGTAACGATAGTCTCGCGTGCGTGTACTTTAATCTTCGCCACGAATTTCGGTTTCTCGCATTAATCTGTTATGATAACCCGTTTTTAGAGCCCTGATTTTAGTTTGAATAAAACCTAATATTGTTAAACGAAGTAATCAAGGCAATTCACTCTTTCCCCATACACTCTAGCTCCGCCAATTTTCAATCAATCGTGTTGATTCTTTTTTTATTTTATTCTAGCGAAATATATATATATATATATATATATATATATATATATATATATATATATATATATATATATATACGTACGGTTTTTTCAAAGTATTGATATTTGCGTTTTTTAAGCCACATTAATTAACGAAATTTAGGGCAAAATATGTATCTTTCCTTTCAAATCAATGCCATTTTGTGAAAAATGCATACTTTTGAAAACGTCTACGTATTTCGCTAGCTTTTGGGCTACAGAAACTAATTCTTTTTCGTTCATTGTTCTAACTTAAACCTGGACTGAGTTATCGCACCCACTGCACGATCATCGATTTTCGCAGCGCTCCGGTAAATTGTCTTTCAAGCACCATTTTTATAAATAAAAAAACTACAAACAAAATTTGTTGTTGTTTAATAGTAGTATAATACCTTACTGTACTTCAATTTGGATAAAAACGTTTCAATTCTTCAAAAAAAAATTCTTGAAGAACCGTAATTTTTGGGTGGGTCAAAGTTGTGTAACCCCTTAAATCTACTACAAACATAACAGCAACGTTTTAAAGAGGATCGTCAGAGAAATGACTTCTCAGAAACCGTAGTTGAACATTTTTTAAAATACTTGTGAACCCATTTTAATCAGAGAAAAAAATCAAACAATTTCACTCTACAGTTTTCTCGTAATTAATTTTTAAAACTTACGAGATTAGCATTGAGTCTTATGGAGAGCATATTTCAAATGCATAGAACTTGCGATTTTCAACCGAAAAAAATTCTGGAAACTATGAAATGAGTTTTATCACCACACGAACTTGTTTTTACTAAATTATAAAGAATTTTCACTCTACAGTTTTTTTAATATAAAGGAAAAACTGTCGAAAAATTCAAATATTTCATGTGCATCGTCCGCCATATGCAAAAACGTGGCAACATCGCACTACGTGACGTCATAAGCTACTGGCGCGAAGCGTGCTGGTAAATTTAAAAGTACGAAGTACAAATAGGATAATGTATTGATAGATTTATTACAAAGAATAATTAACAATATAAAATTTCAGATATTTTAAAAAGTACAACTAGATATACACTGTGAAATACTTTCAAACAATTTTGAAGAATAACATTTCAATGAACACGATCGTTTCAAAATGATATGAAAGTAAAAAACCCTACGAATATTGAGAAGCCACTTTTGTTTTTGAGTTCAACAAATTCTGATATGCATTAAAAAATATGAAATTATTAATAATTTAAAATTTAAACTACGTGCCGAAAATTATGCTCGATCTTTAAAAAAGGAATATAATTTATTAAGAACTTCCGACCGTGCATTAACTCGATTTAAAACTTGTTCTAATCCCTCTTTTCCCATTTTCAAGTAAGCTTCTGAAAAGGTTGTAAATTCAATATTTGCTCCTGCCAATTTGGACAACATGGACTCGAGATTGAGGTTATAAACAGACGTCATGAACCGCTTCAACGCGTTGTCCGTCGATAAGAATTCTGTTTTACCTACCGATTTGCTACCAACTTACAAATGTTGAAATGCTATGTTGCCACGTTTTGCACACATTTTACATATTTAAAATAAATTAAGTTTGAAATTATAAAATTGTTTTCCAATATTTATCTTATTTTTTAGATTGAAAGTAACAAAAAGGAAAAAGAATTCAGCACCTATATTTATTATTGCAGTTTTTATACAACTTAAAATTTCACTATTTGAAATTGGCAACACACGTCGATTTCTTTGTTCTTTTTCCCCTTCTACCTCACCCCGAAGAGCACTGACGATCCTCCTTAATATAAATATTTTCTATGCTACGTTGTAACGCTTCTAAAATATTTCTGAAACTTTGTGTTATGTAGGAGCATTTATCTACAATGAAAATGTGTTCCACTGATTCATTTTCCGATTTATTTTTAAAATAAATTGGTGTATGGAATGTGCCATCATAAATTAAATCATAATTCCGAACATGTAACGCATATCTGTAACACAAAAATGGGTTTGAATAATAAATAAGCTCGAATGAAACTAGTAGGTATCTTATGTCATTAGGCGGTAATTCGAGGTTTTTTCAGACTGTGTTTAATTAGGTCGTAACATGAGGCACGATGAGGGGACGAGGCTCCCCTTATCTTGCTACGATCTAAACACAGTCTTAAAAATCCGAAGATTTCAGCCAAATGACATTAGTTATTTTCGTTATGAGGGCGTGAAGCGCCGTTTTTAACGAGTGTGAAGTTTGCCGCACGAGTGAAGCGAGTACGGCAATCACACTCGTTAAAGCGGCGGGAAACAACCGAATAACGAATTCTATTTTTGTCACTAAGTGTCAAATATGAGGTTGACGATTTCACACACTGCGCAGGTTATTTCACGCACTGCGCAACTTTTCACGAATGGGTGTGTGAAAGATGATTTCACATGCGTCGAGGACACCCATGAAACCGAGTATTTGACACTGAGTGACAAAAACTATTTCTTCTCACTAATGCTCATTTCTCAAAACAAAACAAACAGAAGTATATACGGCTCATTTCACGTTGCGTTTATCAGTTTGGAAAAAGGACCCACTTCGGACTAAACAATCTTTTGACAGCCTGCGGACTCCGGGTCGGTGTCACGCGAGAAAAACGCCATCTTACAGCCCGTTCACACGATACGGTTTTTTCCCGTTTCGGTATTTTACCGAATCCGTTTTTTTACCGTGTGCTGCAGTGGCTCATACATTTAAATGGGCGCGTTCACACGGTACGTCTTCGAAACTCATACGGCAATTTCACCGATTCGGTCCCGACTGGCGTTCGGTTTTGTCACCGAAAACCGAATGGCCGGATTCGGTAAAATAACCGAATCGGTCGCTAGTGGCAATGTAGTTTGCATGGAAGTGTTCAGACGGGATAGTTTTCGTACGATACGGCTCGTGCATGGCCGGGTGATGGCGCGAGAGCCCGAAACGGGTCGTGTTCACACGATACGGTTTTTTCCCGTTTCGGTAAATTCACCGAATCGGTTTTTTACCGTGTGCTGCAGTGGCGCATACATTTAAATGGGCGCGTTTTCACACGGTACGTCTTCGAAACGCATACGGCAATTTCACCGATTCGGTCGCGACTGACATTCGGTCTTGTCACTGAAAACCGAATGGCCCGATTCGGGAAAATAATCAAATCGGTTGCTAGTGGCAATGTTTATGCATCGAAGTGTTCAGACAGGATAGTTTTCGTACTGATAGGGCTCATGCATGGCCGGGTGATGGCGCGACAATAAACAATGATTTTAACCCTTTTAGTACCGGACGACGATATATCGTCGTTCTCTGCACTTGCGAAAAGTGCCAGCGACGATATATCGTTGCGTATGCGATGGCGCCATGTTCTTCGCATTACGAAAAGCTCTATCTGAAAATAAATTTATAAAACGTTATAAACGATCTAATAACATTGAAAAGTAATGTAATAAAAATTATTTTTGAGTATCCTTTGCATTCGCTCGAGCGGCACTGTTTCGACGCCCGGGCGATTGGTTGACACGTCCACTCGACGTGTGCGAAACACTTGCCAGAGCCGTAGCCGAGATAGGTATAGTGTTAGGGGGCTGACCGATTCGGTAGAATTTTACCGAAACGGTGAAAAACCGTATAGTGTGAACGGGCTATTTGGTAAAATTACCGAAACGGTGCAAAACCGCATCGTGTGAACGAAAAAACCGTATCGTGTGAACGGGCTGTAATGGTGTAAAAATAGGCTGGAAAAGGCCTCGAAATGGGCATGAGTGAGGAAAAAAATATTCTTACTCTGTACTTACAATTAGCAAAGAAAGTCACTTTGCAGTAAGAATTTAGTTTATTTCAATTGACCAAATTTTTGTAATTAGCAAAAGGGTAGATACTTTATGCAGATTAAAAAATATAGTGTATACAAATTCATTCTTTTCCTTACAATAGAATAATAGAATATAATGAAAACTTAATAGTAGGGAGGCAGTGTAAGTAATAAAAAATTTTTGTTCAACAATTTTCAAATTCATTATTCGAAAACCTCTATATTTTCTTTATATATAGTGAATGTAAAATATTTTTACATACTATCTCTCTTTTATAATAATGATTTAAGCACCTTAAAAACTCTCGTTTTTAGTGTCAAATCCGAGTACATATTTCGCTACGACTTTAAACGTTAAGACATTCTGCAACATTTAAATCGAAATGTCTCCAGAATATTGTCAGAATATTTCAACTGTAATATTTGAAGTGAAATATTTCCAGGATGTTTCATTTAAGACATTCTGCAATATTTCAATCGAGGCATCTTCAGAGTATTATCAAAACTTTTCAAATGTAACGTTTCAAATAAAATATCTCCAGAATAATTCATTTCAGACACATTTTGTTTCTAATAACTTTAGAATGTTATTAGAAGATCTCATATCGAATATTTTGTTTGAAGTATCTCTGGAATGTTACTGAAATATCTCAAATAAAATACAGGGTGAGACAGTGAAACGGCACGATTTAGCCCGCCAGCCCGAACTGAATCGTGCCGTTTCACTGCCTCACTCTGTATTTCAAATGAGATGTTTAAAATAGTCTGGAGATGTTGCTGAGATGTTCTGTGCTGTGTAGGGAGCATGTTTCGATAAACAAACCTTTTTTCATCTACTCTTTCGGATGACTTCAACGCCCCTTCATGACGTTGATCCTCCGGTATAGGTACATTCGTCCTTGAAATTGGTGAAATCACCCATACACATGGTGTCAGATTAGCCAGGGAGTTTGCGTGTGTGGCCTACACTATTAAATGAGAGCCAACAGCGAGTCTTACCCTCAATTCTATTATAATGCGACGGCCCTCGATTTTAAGTAGCGACTTGCTATTGGCTGGCATCGTACGGTGTAGACCACACATCCAAACTCCATGGCGAATGTGACACCTCACATAAATTTAAAACTTTCTAATTACTATATTTGAAATTTTCTTTATTATGACTATATTATTATTATTCATTATCCGTATTCATTATTCTATGCATAGATCGAGCCTCACCGCTCCCGACTACGATGTACCCCGACCCCGTCTTCCAGTATCGTCCACGTTGTCAACGCGACAAAATACTCCACTGCCGAAAACCCCGACTCCCCCGCCGCCGGTGCAAATTCAACAAATTTACGACGTTCCCGTTAACAAAGAACTCCCATTGGAGTTGGACTCTGCACTGGAAGGATTGCAGAGGTTGCAGGGTGAGGCCTCGGCTGCGATTGCAAGACTCCTGGGATTTGTCAGTCCTGGGTGGAGGACACCGCAAAAGTTAGACATCACCTTGATGGACCTCCGGCTGGCAGCTCTAAGACTTAGGACTTCCTTGCACGACCTCGTCGAATTTGCCGAAGGTGAGATTCTATGATGACACTGGTAAACAAAAGATCATCATCAGAATTAAAATCCCATTGGTTATATAGATCTTGAGTAACTGATTCAAAATTATCTTCCTATTTTGCTCTAGCACATCATGTTTTTGAAAAAAATTGAGGAGACTGTCATAAAAATCACATTTTAGGGTGTTTTTCATTTCATTTTTCTCAAAAATTTCGCGTACTATCCTTACGCTATTTATGAATCTGGATTCAGCGTCAAAAAGTCTATAAGGATCATTTATTGTCTCTCGTACTGCAATATAATTGAAACAAACCGTCACCTCAATATAGGTTTGTTCAATATCCACCTTTTAGGAATGGGACATTGAACAAACCTATATTGGGGTGACGAAACATTGGCTAAATGTCATTTAGGTATAAGTATGCGACGCTACTCATGTATGGCGGGTGCCTGTTTTCTTTTCTCAAAAACTTGATGTACCATCTACATAGTTCATACTTACGGGTTTGGATTCAGCATACAAGAATGATAATAATTACTAATTGTGTTTTGCGATGCAACTAAGTTAAAAAAAAACAAATCTCATTGCGTCGCTACCCTATATCTCCATAAAATCTGGTTCAAATTTGATCAAAATCTGTAGCACCACAAAATACAATCAACGGCAATTATAAATTTTTCAAAATTAACCCATTCGCTGCCATGTTCCAATTTTGGAACACGCATTAGTTTTGCTATTATTCACTAGATAACTCTACTGGTATATCATTTCCAAAACTAATGTGTGTTCCAAAATTGGAACATGTGGCAGCGAATGGGTTAAATTCAAATCCGCAAGCAAGAAGTAGCTAACAATTAAAGTTTTTATAAAAAACCTGTAATCTGTAAACAGCATAGCACTTTTCGCAATAAAATTTGGCTTACATTTGTATGATTTGTATTGCATTATAAAAAATAACCAATGTTATTTAAAGATTCTTTGATACTGAATGCGTGTTCTTAAGTAAAATGTAAATAGCATGTCAAGATTTTGAGAAAAATGACGTTAAGAAGTTCTTAAATCGCGGTTTTTACGACTTTGACTTTATTTTTCTTAGGTACCTACTAGAGTAAAATGGAGGAAACATTTGGAATCGTTTCTAAGGATAAAAAAAGATCTCAGTTTGTAGATCAGTATAATTGATTTTCTTTTTTCCTTTTCATTACTCTCTCACTTCAAACCTGTCGTTCACCAGCGAACTAAAGATCACTTGTCCGGCTACAGGTACACTGGGAAATGCGGGCAAAGCGCCTGATAAGGGCCTTGCTACCAAACTACGACCCCTGGTAAAGGCTCTCCGAGACTCGGATAAACTTGTTCAGGAAGCTGCCAGCGAACTTGATACCATGGAATGGGATGCAGGGAAACTGTGTCGTGGAGGTGGTGACACGCCAACGCCTACTAATAATTCTCCACCATCTCTTTTATCCAGCATACAACCAGACCCATTGGATCAACTGATTGCATGCGCCAGAGCTCTTACGGAGGACGTTCGCCAAGTCGCCAGTTTCATACAGGTAGCTGTTTAGCGCTAAGTCATTAACGTTACTACAAGACTAACGTGACCGATTCTTATCGATGCACATTACGCGTGGCATTCCTCAACTACCGCAATTCAATTGGGAAATGGCCTCGGATAAATTTGTCGGATGATGCTCCTTGAAAAACTTTGAAAATAAAAAGAAAAAGAATGTCCAGGTTCGAATATACTTTTCTAATGGTAAAAGTTAAAATTAGATTTTTTACATTAATATTTCATGTTAATCTCGACGAGCTCTATAACTTTTGCAAGAATGAATAAATCGAGTTCCATTCGAAAAAGCAGAGGTGACCTTGATATTTCACTAAGAAACGTGGAGTACAAAAACCTTTTTCTCGAATTACGTAGTCTTCTTGAAATCATAATACTTTTTACTGTAACATTTTTTCTCTTTAAAAATACAGGAGCGATTTAAAGAATATATTTTAAACGGCCCGTTCCTTAACTTACAATTAGTACACTGAATTAAATCAAGTAGTTCATAGGAAATCTTCAATATTTCCTTTCTATTTCCGTGCAGGGAAATTCGACACTGCTCTTCAAGAGATCCTCCATGATATCCACCGGAAGTAGCAATAACAGTGGCACCGGTGAAGACTACGACTACGTAAATCTTGACTCGCGAGAAGTCGTCGCGAAGCAACGAGAGGAGCTCAGGGCGGCTCTCCCTCAGGATCTCCGCAGCAGTTACGATCTCCTCGTGTCGGAGGCGGATAACGCGACAATTCAAGTTCCACCGTCCACTCCGACCCCCATGGATCCTAACGACAAACACTTGTTAGCCTTTTATGCCGCTCAGGTTATCACGCATGGATCGCATTTGACTCACGCCATCGATGCCTTTCTACAAACGGTCGAACACAACCAACCGCCCAAGGTGAACTTCCATTCCAACAACTGATTTCACGTGGATTCGCATTTCTCGTTTCCACCTGTACGCTCTTATTTATTCTCGAATCATGTACACACTCCATTGATCATTTATCCGCGTTGCAGGTATTCCTTGCTCACGGAAAATTTGTAGTCTTGAGCGCCCACAGACTGGTCCACATCGGTGATACGGTTCATGGAAACGTCACCAGGAATGACGTGAGGACCCGGATTCTTCAATGTGCTAACGCTTTGAACGAGGCGCTAGCGCAAACTGTCTCCAAGACGAAACAGGCTGCTCAATTCTTTCCCAGCGTGACTGCGGTCCAGGAGATGGTGGACAGCGTTGTCGACGTATCCCACTTGGCGAGGGACCTGAAAGTCGCCATGATTCACGCAGCTCAACAGCGCTGAGACGTGCGCGAGTCCGATCTGATTTTTCGAACGGACAAACATTTCGCGGGTACGAATTTATATTTGCCCCGACGCTGTTGATTTTTTCTTCGAGAAATCAATGAATACGAGCGGCCGTTGAGTCACGGCGCACAAGCGTAAAGATGACCATACGGAACGACGGAGGCACTCTGAGAAACCCTTTTTTCAGCGACCCTTTAGTAATTGAATTCTATAGGTAGTGGCTGTGCACATCTCGATGGTGCAACCATATGTCGTGACGTCGACGCTACGGCTGTAACGATGTCTTCGTGAAGAGCACGCGAGGTATCCGAAATATATAAACATGAGTCTACGGAAAGTTATGAATACACGCAAAGACGTTCAAGTAGAATGGTTTAATACAAGTTTCTGTAGTAATAAAACTAAAGCGTCGGAAGAGAAATCATTGTGAATAAATCTTTCTTCCAATTCCAAGTTTTCCTAACATTCGAGCGAATTATAGTTATTTTCGTATCGTACAAAAGACGGACGAAATAAAGTGGAAATACAACCAATTATGTTAAATCTATATTTATTGTAGTTTGTATTATACGATTATGACAAAACACTCGATCGATCGAATCAATTGTATACGACACTCTGTCACCTTTAAGAAAAATATTGGCTCATTTTACCGATGCGTGTCGACGTGGTGTAATGTACGGTATTTGTAAACTATCGTATTAACGGTATATTGTTGACTGTAGCGGAACGTTTTGGCAGTAAGAGAGAAAAGTCATACAGATAAATTCTTTGTCGTTTGAGGAAATTATAAGAGTAGAATTGGTAGAAGAGGAGTAGGACAGAGACTTAATTTTTTTATTTACTTTTCAATTGTTGGAAGTGATCTCTCTCCTATTGGTTTAGTAGATTGGGAAGATTAGATAAAAGGCTTTACTTTCTCCGCAAAATGTTGGATACTTAAAGCATCTTTCATCGCTATTAACTTGTGCTTATTAGCACCGAAGCAGGAAGATTTTCTTTAATTTAGCGGAGAATCCTGCTAGAGGCCTACGATTATGAAATACAATACAAGGAACATTACTGCCAAAGCATATATAGGTATGAAATATATAAATATATTTCAGAAATGTAAACGTGCGTCCGAGCGCTAAGTATACACAGGGATTTGTAGTCTTTATTTTAACTCACGCAGAAGTATTCACTACCGATTACGCGTTATTCACGTACATACGTACCTACAGTTCGACTTTCATAACATTTGTACGTGAGTCAAAGTAAAACTATAGCCTCTAATTATATTCCCCCCTCGGACTGATAGTATATACGTATACGCGGGGTGTCCAACGAAATTCTGTGCTCTACCGCTCGATACGACCTAATAGGTAAATTTCTCCACTCTAAGGGCCGGTTTTACCAACACGGTATAAACGCGGTACAGCGCTATACTGAGAATAACCAGCCTTATGGTTATTCTCAGTATAGCGGTATACCGCGTTTATACCTGTTGGTAAAACCGGCCCTAAAGCTATTTAAATTCGTAGATAGGATACGATTGAGCCTAAAATTGATTTGTCAAATGACGTATTCTCATTGCATTAGATTAGAAAGATTAGAGAATAAATTCTTTCCAATGCTCTCCTATTGATCATACCTAAAACTAGGTACTACATATTATATTATAGTTTCTAACGTGCTGCACTGTCGACATTTTTAAGTGCACTTCATAAATCTAATTTTTGATAAGGAATAAACTATTTTCCGCTAATACAACAGCCACGAGACACCCTGTTTATACATATATGGAAGCGTGTATATAAGTATATCGAAGTAAGAATAAAAAATCATCGCGCCGAGTCATAAGATTGTAGTTAGTCTCGTACGTAAGGTCGAGAAAGATCTAATAATCATCTTCTGCGTAATAGAAAAGTAGAGAAATGGAACATCAGTGACAGCCTTCAACCCAACATTTTCAGATCATAATTGATTTCATCCTTTCTGCGTTATCGCCCTTTTACCATACCCGGGATGTCAGCTTGAAGAAATTATTACGTCGGTCATATTCATTTGTTTAAACATCGTATTTCTACGTTGAAATGAATCATGTGAAGTATCTGCTATGCTGGCCAGTCATGTTTTTCATACTGTTTGAACGTCGCGCTTGTCTTGCGTGGCGGGGCCTGCTTACTCTGAATAGAAATGAAAGTTTTTTACATCTTTACAAATTGGTACGTTTATTGGTTAAAACAAATAAATCAGTAGCCACATATCAAAAGGAATATTATTAACCCTTTCCCCCATAACTTTTCGTTTGGATCACTACAATTCTAAATTATTGCAGCAAGAGACGCCAGGAGTAAGATATACATGCACGCATATACACTGCTAGTGTCATTTATCTCGTTGCAATGCTCCACTATTATGGACTGCGACGAGGTTTTGCTCAAATGCAACTACCGACCGCGACTCGGTTCGATCCGGTGAACAGTGAATTCGCACATCGGGTCGCAATCCTTACTGTAAACGTGAAAATTCGGCGGGTTCCGAAAGAGCCGGCTCGATAGCCGGATGAAAAAGAGACAACCTGGCGAAGCGAACCGCGCCATATTTTTCCCGAGGACTCGGCCTCGAGATTAGCTGGACAGAAGGTTCCAAGTCGGTCGAAAATGGGAGCAGGTCTAAAAAGGAATCGAATGAATTACTCGGACTCGTTACTCACAAAAACTACTCTTTATTCATTCTAACTTACATAGAGTCCGGTCTCGGGGAGGAGTTCCCGAGTCGAACGCAGATAAGGACGTGCAGGGCCGGGTCGCATTAACAGTTACGGGATAAACGAACGGCCTGTGATGGATAACCATTTTTATCTTAATCCGTCAAAGCCGAATTAATTCTACATGTCGCCGATGTCAACACTTCGAATAGTGGCTACTGAGCAATGATACGTCAGCGCAGTTTTCAGTGGGCAAAGATTGATTCTCTGATGTATGTTGCACATTCTTAATCTAAAACGGATGCGATGAAATGATTAGCGTGGCATTTGAAAAGGAAAACGAAAAGGCGTGCGCGCTAATGCCATACTCGTATGATACCATAGAGCTTTGACGGGTTAAACTATTTTTTCGCCGAGAAGGCTGGGCTCGAACCTGCTGTATTAGAGCGAGCGGCTTACGAAACTACGGTTTCCCGAGCAAGAGAAGAATACGACCGATACCGAGAACTAGACCGGGAAAGCGCGAGACCAGAAAAGGCGTTCGCAGAAAACCGGCGAGTTCGACCTGTGCCTTCGGGGAGCCTCGGGGAGCCTTCAGGGAACTTTTATATTCACACGAGGTCTCAAGGTTAGTCCACCAGATACATCACGTTCAGAATCCAGTGGTTGATCAGCAGGTCCTTCACTGTTTGATTGATATGTAGGTTCTGCAACACCTTCTTTGAAAGACTGCGATTCATCCGATATAAGATCAGAGAATGGATCCACGAAGTGCATCACAGCCTCATGTTTAGGTTTTACTAATTGACTTCAATTGCGCCTGTATTTACCACCATCAGTAGTGGCCACGATGAATGAATGAGGAGCCTCAAGCTTACTGGTCACTTTAGCAAGTTCCACTGTATTACCTCGTTTCAGCAAAACCCTATCACCAACGTTCAGTTCAGGTAGGTTACGAGCAGACCTGTCATAGTATAATTTTTTAATTGCTTGTTTTGTTTGTAACTCGCCTTGAACACCGATTGGTACCTTTGGTATAAGTCTGCTACTAAGTACTGACTGGTATTTTTGTACGCAGTCTACGTCCCATATACAGCTGGGCTGGACTGACACTCATGCCCTTGACTGGAGTATTCCTATAATCAAGCAGCATGATACCTAAATCCGCTCTTCCGGCTGATGCTCTTCGTAGAATATTCTTTGCAATTTGCACAGCTCTCTCAGCTATGCCGTTAGACTGTGGATACCTCGGGCTAGAGGTTGTGAGGACAATATCCCATTGCATAACAAAAGTCTCGAACTCCAAACTTCCAAACGGCATGTTGTCTGATACTAACTCCTTTGGGATTCCAAACCTCGAGAACACTTCTTTAAGCTGATTTATTACTTCTCCTGATGCCTTTCTCTGCATTGGTAATAACCCCAGCCACTTCGAATAATAATCTATTACCACAGAGTACGTAGCACCAGCAAAGTCCTGAACATCCATACCGACTTTACATCAGGGTTTCGAAGGAATTTCGTGTAATATTAAGGGCTCTTTGCCTTGACTCGATCGAAACTACTGACACACAGTGCAAGCCGAAACCATTCGCTCAATCTGCTGAGTCAGCCCAGGTCAGAAGAGCAAACTCCTAGCATTTTCTTCTTACACTTTTCTTCCCCAAGATGTCCTTCATGCAGAATCCTGAGTATCTCAGGCCTCAGAATACCGGAAACCAACAATCTATCCTCCACAAATACCATGCCATCCTCCACCGAGATATCGTGGCGATAATTCCAATAAGGTTGCACGCAAACAGGAACATTCCGCACATACTCTGGCCATTTATCCTGATGATACTGAATGATCTTTTGAAGAATCTCATCTCGTTCAGTTGCTTCCTGTACAGTTCTCCTCTTCTCCTTAATTATTGCTAAATATTTACTGACAGAATGCACTACATCACCCACTCGATCGTCTTCTCTCACAGGATCCCGTAGAAAAGCTCTGGAGAGTGTATCAGCTAAGAACATCTCTTTCCCAGGCACGTATTGGATTGTTGGCTGATATTTTATGACCTTAAGAAACAATCTTCCAGATACCTTGTTGATATCCTTCTTGACAATAGTCACCAGCGGTTTGTGATCTGTGTGTACTATTACTGGTTGTGCATATACATACTGCCGAAAATGTTCCAGAACAAAAACAATTGCCAAGAGCTCTTTCTCGATCGGAGCATACCTCTGTTCCGTTTCTATGAGAGATCTCGACGCGTAAGCGATGGGATAACCATCTTGAACAAGCGCAGCCCCTAATCCATCCTTTGAAGCATCAGTTTGAACCACCACTGGCCTGTTCACATCATAATACGCCAAGACTGGTGCTGAAGTTAATTTCTTCTTCAAAGTCTCTATCGCCTCCTGTTGCTCAGAGTCCCACATCCATTCAATATCCCCTTTTAATAATTTTCTGAGAGGTGCGTTGACAACTGACATATTGGGAATGTATCTAGAGCCAGATAATTAACCATACCCAGAAACCTTCTCAATTCTTCTTTATTCTGTGGTCGTCCATGTTGATTATAGCCCTCACTTTGCTTGGGTCTAACTTTAATCCATTCTTAGAGATAATATGGCCCATATAAGAAACTTCCTCCATTCTCAGCTTCATTTTCTTTTTGTTGAATTTAACATTGTTCACTTTTGCTTTTTGAAGCACTTTTCTCAGTATTTTATCATGTTCCGCCTCAGTCTCGGCTGCAATAATCAAATCATCAACGACGACAGATACTCCTTCGATATCTCCAAACGTCTGAATCACACATTTCTGAAATACTTTTGGTGATGAACATAAACCGAAAGGCAGTCTGAGGGATTTTTATCTACCGAAAGGTGTATTGAAAGTACATAAATCTGTACTCTCTCTTCTCATCAAATTTCACCTGCCAGAATTCATCACGCATATCCAAGACTGAAGAACCTTTCTTGCCATTCATATTGACAGCTATATCTTCAGCTGTGTACATCTTGAAGTGTTCTCTTATAACGTACTCATTCAAATCGTGAGGGTTCACACAGAGACGCAGAGACCTATTCTTTTTCTCGACGATGACAAGGCTGTTTACTCACTCTGTCGGATGATCTACTTTGGCAATTACACCTTGTTTCTCCAACTCTTCTAATGTACTCCTCAACTTCGGCTGTAGTGCAAATGGTACTTTCCTGGGAGCATGTAGTACTGGTGTTGCACCAGGCATCAACTTTATACTATACTTTAAAGGCAACGACCCCGGTCCAGTGAAAACATCAGCAAGCTCAGTTTCTACCGATTCTCTGAGCTTATTTATTCCAACTGCATCAACTCTTTTCACCAAAATCAACTCGACACATCCTTCGAGTCCCAACAACGGGACTGAATCAATATCAACAACCATAAATTTCAATGTTTTGCTAGTTTCGTGATCTCGTTCGCAAACTACATTCACCTCAGCAACAGGCTTCAATGTAAATTCCCCATACGAAGTCAACAGTGTTTTTATTTCCTCCATATTAACCTTTAAATCATTCAAGATTTGTTTAGTGATAATGTTCACTTCTGCTCCAGTGTTTAGCTTAAATTTTACACGCTTCCTTTTAATTTTGACATCCACAAACCAAGATTTTTCGTTTCTTTTCTTGGTTTTTGAAACTTCAGATACAAAAAACCTATCAACCTCGAAATCGTCTTCATCAATCGACACAGGCAGATTGTATGGATCAGGTGGCATTTCTGTTACTTCATGTATGCGATTTTTCTTACATGCTTTTGAAAAATGATTTAAACCCTTATAAGCATTGCACGTTTGTCCATATGCCGGATATTTCCCTGATAAATATGTATACCCACAAAATCTGCACACAGTTTTTTTACTCTGCACAGCTGTATACTGAACTCGCTCTTCTTCAGTATTTTTCTTTGGTTTCTAATTGTTTTTAACCGCGTTTACTTCAATTGTTTCTTGGATCACTTTGACTTGTTTCTCGCTGATCTCATTCACTCTACACACCTCCATGGCTTTTGTTAACGTAATATCCGTTTCTCTCAACAATCTTCTTTGCAAAACTGCATCTCTGATGCCACAAATAACTCTGTCACGAGTCAAACTATCTTTCTGCGGTCCAAATTCACACATCGCTGCAGCTATTCATAATATGGCCAAAAATGTATCAAAATTTTCGCTCTCCTTTTCAGTAATTTGAAAAAATTTAATCTTTCAACTGTCTGATTCACTTTAGGTAAACAATAGTCGTCGAACTTTTTTAACACGTCATCCAAACATCCTCCTTCTCGCCTTCAGTTAATACAAATGTATGAAAGATCTCTGAAACATCCTCTCCCAATAAATTCGTCAAAATGGCGACGCGTCTTTTGTCGGTCACTGTCTTGTCGTTCAATCTGATAGCTTCAAGATAATTCGTAAAACTGCGTTTCCAGCTCTTCCATAATATAATATGCAAATCACTTGATCCTTTTAGATCCAGGGGCGGCGGTGGTCTTAGTGACCCATCAAGTCCAATTTTCGACGTCATTATATCGTAAACACTATTAATAATAATCTCTGGTGGGAGCTCATACTGATTACCCACGTTTTCTTCACCGTTAGCGTCTATAAAACTGTCGTCTTCTCCACTGCTCATCTATTTTCTTCAGTCTTCCTTGTATTGATAAGACGCTAGCTTTACTTCTGACACCATGTGACAACTTGTTTAATTAGTAAAAGTGATGTTTATTGATACTTTAATAATTAGATTATATTTTACCTGTCATGTGATTCGCGCATCACGATTGACTTCAACTGTGTATATTCTAAAGGGTGGATTCTCTAGTCCCAAACACGCTAGTGCCCTACTCTGGCCTCACTCTACTTTATCATATGTCACAGACCCTGTACAGTTCCCCTGGACGGCTATTCTGTAATTCCGGGGAGAGTGAGCGTACCTGGACGGCTATTCTATAACTGAGTGAAAGCCTGTTCCCGTGAGAAGTGGGCGGAGTTCACTGGAAAAGTAAGGAGACTCCTAGTCGCTATTCTCTAACCGCGGGAGTACGAAAATCGGGTGAACGTAGTTCCCGGGAGAATCGGTCTGCTCGGTCGGTCTGGTCGGGACGGCGATTCTAACCTATGTATCTACTTCTGTGACAGTGTGCCGCAGTTTACAGTTGGTTAATTTGCGTGTTCCAACAAACGATACACAGTAGTCCGGCGATCTAAGCAAACGCGGTAAATTTGTGTCTTAGTTATAAAAAGATATACTTGTATATAAGAACATTTTCCAGAGGTGCTAATAGGAAAAGTAGTTCGAAAAAATAATTTAACAAAAAGCACATTTCCCTAATGCTTACAATAAAAGTCAAAAGCAGCTTAATAATTAAAAAAGATATAGGTATTATATTGGTACCTAGTATTATTCCAAAATATGCATCCTTGAAAACGTACACTTATAAAAACGTACCTGAAACCAAGCAAATTGTTTTAAATAGAGAAAACTGATTTCGTAACAATAAGACTGCGAAACCGTAAAAATTAAATACATTAAAATGGGACAAGAATGGCATGTAAAATGTTATATAATAATCAAGAGCATGCTTCAAACTATAACTTAAACCAAAAAATGTACGTATCTGAACTTAGCATCATAGTAAACAGTTATGAATTAATATGGACTTTTGACCTATTTCAGAACCACTGTGCGATGGTCGGAATTCTGATTAACGATCCTTAGTAATTAGTATCACCGCGATATACATGGTGTAACAGAGTAAGTGTTACAACGTGAAACTGTAGATTCCTTATGAAAGAAGAAAAAGATTTTTCCTCTTACAAAAATGTTCTGCAGGCTGTCGTTTTCGATATAAGGTAAAACAGGGTGAGTTGGCGAATGGAGTTGGCCCCTCGTTTCTATGGAAAGAAATGGAAACGAGGGGTCGACTTCATTCGCCAACTCACCCCGTTTTACCTTATTTAAACCACGAACTACTTGTTATTAGGTGTCAACACTCAAATCTGATAAAAATGGTTCGAGGTTTAAAGAAAAACGATTTTTTTTTCAAAACTTTGACATCCTGTATATCGAAAACGAAAGCCCGCAGAACATTTTTGTAAGAGGAAAAATCTTTTTCTTTTTTCACAAGGAATCTACAGTTTCACGTTGTAACACTTACTCTGTTACACCCTGTATATAACTCGTTCACCAAAGCCCGTATAACCTCTTCAAGGGTTACTTTATTTTATAGCGGTAAATTCGAATATTCTATACTAATTTAGGACTGCTATTCTAACGAGAGATAATGAGCGGAGAAACTGTTAATTTATAACCTACCGTCAAGTATTAACCATCCTGTCTAATTCAAAGCGCATTTAGTTTATTCTCTCTTAACTCTGCTATCGGTCGCTGTTCCGTCTCGCGATAAACGGAATTCGACACAATGCTTCGAACCGTTTAATAGTATCACAGTCAGAAATACCTCGCAAATCTATAGCTACTCTCGGATCGGAATCTACGAAACGGAACGGGGTATTTTTCGGCGAATCTAGGCTGCACGTGCGCTCGCAGTCCCGCACCATGCTCGGGAAGGGGTAATTACCGACCGCATCGGAAGAAGCCATTTCCCACAATACCGATTGTAATAGATACCGCTATACTTAGAATAATAAATCAGCTTTATAAAGGGAAGACAAGACGAATCTAATAGATGGCCGGTCGAATTAACTTAATACCTGGCTTATCCAGGTACAAAGAATCGAACCGTCATTCGATGCAACATAACTCCTTTTATGGCCAGGGACGAGCAACGACATCCTTGCCCACTCGAAAAATACAGTGGGGTAAAAAGTATTCATACACCACGGTGAGGTACCGTTGAACTATGATTCACTTGCAAATAATTGAAAATTGAAATAAATTAATATCTATATTGGCATCAAAATATAGCTTGTACTGTCACCTCTTTCAAATTATATATATTTTATTGAAGAAAAAATATCGGGCTTCTGTCGGTAGCTGAGCCGCGTCAAAGGAGTTTCCAGCACGAGCGATCGTGTGCTTCTCCAGAATATGGATCAAAGTACCTCAAGTACTGCTATGGACATGCCACAGCTGGTTATTTCAACTATTCCTAGGTGTTGCATATATATCGATGGCGAGAAAGATTTTTCTTCTTTCATAAGGAATCTACAGTTTCACGTTGTAACACTTACTCTGTTACACCCTGTATATCGCGGTGATACTAATTACTAAGGATCGTTAATCAGAATTCTGACCATCGCACAGTGGTTCTGAAATAGGTCAAAAGTCCATAATATTCATAACTGCTTACTATGATGCTAAGTTCAGATACGTACATTTTTTGGTTTAAGTTATAGTTTGAAGCATGCCCTTGATTATTATATAACATGTTACATGCCATTCTTGTCCTATTTTAATGTATTGAATTTTTACGGTTTCGCAGTCTTATTGTTACGAAATTAGTTTTCTCTATTTAAAACAATTTGCTTGGTTTCAGGTACGTTTTATAAGTGTACGTGTTTTCAAGGATGCATATTTTGGAATAATACTAGGTACCAGTATAATACCTATATCTTTTTTAATTATTAAGCTGCTTTTGACTTTTATTGTAAGCATTAGGGAAATGTGCTTTTTGTTAAATTATTTTTTCCAACTACTTTTCCTATTACCACCTCTGGAAAAAGTTCTTATATATAAGTATGTTTTTGAATTATTTTATATCATTTAATAATGAATGTTTCAGTTTAATATATTTTTTTATTATGTTCCATTTACGTTATCATAGTAGAATAAATATATGGTTAATTTTTGGTCTTTTATTTTAACAGTATATCTTTATAACTAAGACATAAATTTACATCGCACAAATCAGTTATGTAACTCATTAATATACTCATGATCGCGTTTGCTTAGATCGCCGGACCACTGTGTATCGTTTGTTGGAACACGCAAATTAACAAACTGTAAACTGCGGCACGCTGGCGCAGAAGTAGGTAGGCTAGAGTCGCCGTTCTCCCGGGGAGCAGGCTGCTTCTCACGGTCTTGACCAGTAGAAGTAAGTTCACCCGTTTTCGTGAAACGCGCGCGCGATGGGAGCGCTTCTGCAGTTACAGAATAGTGATTCCTTCACTCTCCTTGCTTTTTCAGTGAACATCGCCCGCTCCTCACTTAGAGAATAGCTGTTTAGGTACACGTTTCAACGGTCGGGCATGAGCTGGGCGAGGGAAGCTCTCACCCGTGGAACGGTCACTTCCCAGGTACGCTCACTCTCCCCGGAATTACAGAATAGCCGTCCTGGGAAGTGACCGTTCCACGGGTGAGAGCTTCCCTCGCCCAGCTCATGCCCGACCGTTGAAACGTGTACCTAAACAGCTATTCTCTAAGTGAGGAGCGGGCGATGTTCACTGAAAAAGCAAGGAGAGTGAAGGAATCACTATTCTGTAACTGCGGAAGTGCTCCCATCACACGAAAACGGGTGAACTTACTTCTACTGGTCAAGACCGTGAGAAGCAGCCTGCTCCCCGGGAGAACGGCGACTCTAGCCTACCTACTTCTGCGCCTGTGCAGCGTGCCGCAGTTTACAGTTTGTTAATTTGCGTGTTCCAACAAACGATACACAGTGGTCCGGCGATCTAAGCAAACGCGATCATGAGTATATTAATGAGTTACATAACTGATTTGTGCGATGTAAATTTATGTCTTAGTTATAAAGATATACTGTTAAAATAAAAGACCAAAAATTAACCATATATTTATTCTACTATGATAACGTAAATGGAACATAATAAAAAAATATATTAAACTGAAACATTCATTATTAAATGATATAAAATAATTCAAAAACATACTTATATATAAGAACTTTTTCCAGAGGTGGTAATAGGAAAAGTAGTTGGAAAAAATAATTTAACAAAAAGCACATTTCCCTAATGCTTACAATAAAAGTCAAAAGCAGCTTAATAATTAAAAAAGATATAGGTATTATACTGGTACCTAGTATTATTCCAAAATATGCATCCTTGAAAACGTACACTTATAAAACGTACCTGAAACCAAGCAAATTGTTTTAAATAGAGAAAACTGATTTCGTAACAATAAGACTGCGAAACCGTAAAAATTCAATACATTAAAATAGGACAAGAATGGTGACAGTACAAGCTATATTTTGATGCCAATAGATATTAATTTATTTCAATTATTTGCAAGTGAATCATAGTTCAACGGTACCTCACCGTGGTGTATGAATACTTTTTACCCCACTGTATTTTTCGAGTGGGCAAGGATGTCGTTGCTCGTCCCTGGCCATAAAAGGAGTATGTTGCATCGAATGACGGTTCGATTCTTTGTACCTGGATAAGCCAGGTATTAAGTTAATCCGACCGGCCATCTATTAGATTCGTCTTGTCTTCCCTTTACAAAGCTGATTTATTATTCTAAGTATAGCGGTATCTATTACAATAGGTATTGTGGGAAATGGCTTCTTCCGATGCGGTCGGTAATTACCCCTTCCCGAGCATGGTGCGGGACTGCGAGCGCACGTGCAGCCTAGATTCGCCGAAAAATACCCCGTTCCGTTTCGTAGATTCCGATCCGAGAGTAGCTATAGATTTGCGAGGTATTTCTGACTGTGATACTATTAAACGGTTCGAAGCATTGTGTCGAATTCCGTTTATCGCGAGACGGAACAGCGACCGATAGCAGAGTTAAGAGAGAATAAACTAAATGCGCTTTGAATTAGACAGGATGGTTAATACTTGACGGTAGGTTATAAATTAACAGTTTCTCCGCTCATTATTTCTCGTTAGAATAGCAGTCTTAAATTAGTATAGAATATTCGAATTTACCGCTATAAAATAAAGTAACCCTTGAAGGTTATACGGGCTTTGATGAACGAGTTATATACAGGGTGTAACAGAGTAAGTGTTACAACGTGAAACTGTAGATTCCTTGTGAAAAAAGAAAAATATTTTTCCTCTTACAAAAATGTTCTGCGTGCTTTCGTTTTCGATATACAGGATGTCAAAGTTTTGAAAAAAAAATCGTTTTTCTTTAAACCTCGAACTATTTTTATCAGATTTGAGTGTTGACACCTAATAACAAGTAGTTCGTGGTTTAAATAAGGTAAAACGGGGTGAGTTGGCGAATGAAGTCGGCCCCTCGTTTCCATTTCTTTCCATAGAAACGAGGGGCCAACTCCATTCGCCAACTCACCCTGTTTTACCTTATATCGAAAACGACAGCCTGCAGAACATTTTTGTAAGAGGAAAAATCTTTTTCTTCTTTCATAAGGAATCTACAGTTTCACGTTGTAACACTTACTCTGTTACACCCTGTATATCGCGGTGATACTAATTACTAAGGATCGTTAATCAGAATTCCGACGATCGCACAGTGGTTCTGAAATAGGTCAAAAGTCCATACTAATTCATAACTGTTTACTATGATGCTAAGTTCAGATACGTACATTTTCTGGTTTAAGTTATAGTTTGAAGCATGCTCTTGATTATTATATAACATTTTACATGCCATTCTTGTCCCATATTTTAATGTATTTAATTTTTACGCTTTCGCAGTCTTATTGTTACGAAATCAGTTTTCTCTATTTAAAACAATTTGCTTGGTTTCAGGTACGTTTTATAAGTGTACGTTTTCAAGGATGCATATTTTGGAATAATACTAGGTACCAGTAAAATACCTATATCTTTTTTAATTATTAAGCTGCTTTTGACTTTTATTGTAAGCATTAGGGAAATGTGCTTTTTGTTAAATTATTTTTTCGAACTACTTTTCCTATTACCACCTCTGGAAAAAGTTCTTATATACAAGAGTATATCTTTTTATAACTAAGACACAAATTTACATCGCACAAATCAGTTATGTAAGTCATTAATATACTCATGACCGCGTTTGCTTAGATCGCCGGACTACTGTGTATCGTTTGTTGGAACACGCAAATTAATCAACTGTAAACTGCGGCACACTGTCACAGAAGTAGATACATAGGTTAGAATCGCCGTCCCGACCAGACCGACCGAGCAGACCGATTCTCCCAGGAACTACGTTCACCCGATTTTCGTACTCCCGCAGTTACCCCCGATAATAGCAAAGTGGCACCACAGTGACTACACCCTGCTTTCACGCGGTGCATTCGAGTGCATGCACTGGGGTGTCCATCTGTCTGTGCACCGTGAAGCCACACTGCAGTCACGCAGTGTAAGTACGATGGTAAAAGTAGAATTTTGCAAAAAGGGGGCGATAAAGTAGGATTTCCCGCCTGCCTTATCCGCCTACTAGAGAGGGAGAGAGTGTCGGTTTTTTTTTTCTCAAACCCGACCCGGCCAGGACTCGAACCTGCGATCTTTAGAAGACTGGGAACGCTTCTCGCATTCTACCAATTGCGCCATCGACTCTTTGTGGTGGAAGTCGACTAAGTTATACATGTAATATCGATACCTGAAAGCAACAGTACTGTGACTAGTGAGATAAAGCCGAAAGCCGATTTCGAGCTATGTCAAACGTAAACTAAATTTTAAATATTTTTGCCGAGATATCTCAGTGTTGCATTGTGTAAAGGCCGGTTTATATATATATATATATATCTCATTAAATTTTTAAAAATAATTTGATACTTTCTTTTTCAAAACAGTAGCGATTATGATAATTAATTATTCATTATTTATGAAATAATTCAGTACAATTTGCACTGTTTGAAACATTATTATAATATCAATTTTGTTATTTTCTAATTTAAAAATTCTTCTATCGGGGTGTGAAATCAATTAATTGTAAATTTACAACCGCACACATCCGCAGATCAAAATTTGTAACTAGTCACAAATTGCTTTCTGGGAACAAACCTATTATTATATCAATTTTGTTATTTTCTAATTTAACACATTCGCTGCCACTTTTAGATTGATTGCATCGCGCTCAGTGCCGGTAACAGACTGAATAATTATATGTAATGTGCACGTCAATGTGTCTCCGATCAGAGCCGGCGGCACAGGCGCGAAGTGTCGACTGGCTTCGATCGGAGCCGGCGGCAGCAAACAACGTGTTAAAAATTTTGTGAAGACAATGAAGTTACCGACATTTATGGTCGATAAATTTACGAAGTGTGCACGTCAAAAAGGCACCTTGACTGCACTGAGTGTAACTACTGTGTCTTTACGCTGTGAACCACTCAGTATGTTCACTGTGTAGCCACGGTGCTTTTAGTTTGTGTACGCCACGCGATCACGCCACGGTGAGACCATAGTGGTGCCACTACGTGGCAGCACTGCGTGCGGCTAGCGTGTAAATCCACGCTTTGCTGTCGGGGTAGAGAATAGCGACTAGGAGTCTCCTTACTTTTCCAGTGAACTCCGCCCACTTCTCACGGGAACAGGCTTTCACTCAGTTATAGAATAGCCGTCCTGAAGACGTTCTCTGAAGCTTTATGAAGCGTTCAAGAAGAACTGTAGCATGGAAGTAAAATCCGGGCTAAAAGTGCCAAAAAGCAAGTTTTGAGATATGCAGATTCTGCAAGCAAGCAAGCAAGCAAGCTTTGCAGCAAGCAAGATTCTTGTGGCAATTATTTGAACTAGATTTTGAAGGATCTAGACATAGTCCATTTTACAGCGTATTGGGGTTGTTACATAGTACACTTTTTAGCACAACTCAATTTTTCATATTCTGGCACTTAGCCCGGATTTTACTTTCATTTACAACTCCAATGAGCTCAGCAAAAGGATGTCTAGGGGACGTTTGTTCAAGCTTTGTGCTGTGTAGGATATATCGTTATAAGTTATGTGTTGCTGCCCATGCAAGAAAAAACTATTGATTGGGCAATAGTTTTCAATAGTAACTATTGACAGATCTATAGTCTTCAATAGTTACTATTCGGGATCCTAATAGTTATCATTAGTTATTATTGAATACTTCATTTTTTACTATCGGGTATTCAATAGTTAGGTATTACTGAAGTTTAAAAGTTCCCTTCAAAAGTTCTCAATAGTCAACCAATAGTTACTATTGAATACTCCATTTTACTATTGGGTATTCAATAATTACTACTGAAATTCAAAAGTTATCTTTCATAATTCTTAGCAGTCACCCAATAGTAACTTTTGAATGTTTCATTTTACTATTCGGTATTCATTAGTTGTTATTGAGGCGTTTTCACTCGCCCTCGCATGATTCCTATGTTCGGTTTCCTGTATTTTACCCATACCAGGGTACCCTGTATTTTAAACATAACGTCTTTCCTACACCAAAGTACAATTAGTTTTTTCCCTATTTAAAAATCTCTGACAAAATATATATTTGTTTTGTTAAAAAAGGAAACAATTACTTTGGAGCATTTTCCGAGTTTCTTCTTGCTGTGCTGTGATTTATGTAGAAGTATAATATATACGGGGTATTCTCAAACCTCTGACCCAGAGGAAAACCCTATGTTCATTAAAAAATTACGGACATAATGCAATTGATTTTAGTGAAATCCGTTAAGAATTTACGGAGCAATTAATTATTAAAAGTAATTATTAATATTTTGAATTTATTCGGCATTGATGGCGTCATATCAAGGCTCATGAAGATATCTTCATGAGCCTTGATATGACGCCATTAATGCCGAATAATTTCAAAATATGAATTACTTTTTAATAATTAATTTATCCGTAAATTCTTAACGGATTTCAATAAAATTGATTGCATTATGTCCGTAATTTTTTAGTGAACATAGGGTTTTCCTCTGGGTCAGAGGTTTGAGAATACCCGGTATATAAAGCGGGTTTTCTAAGACCCAAGATTTGTGCACGCGGCACACACCAATCCTGGATCTTCGAAAACAGATCCTGTATATTTAAATTGAAATGTTTAGTTGCTGCTGTATAACATTTAATAAGTATCAACTACTTTATATATTGTAATAAAATATATACATTTTAATGCACTTAATAATATATACCTACAGGGTGTTCCTAAATATCATGTACAAACGGAAGGAGGTAATTCTTTGGCTTATTTCATGACTAAAATTTCATATAAACATAGGCCCGTAAAATCTTTGTTACTGATCTACAGGGTGTAGAAATTTCAAAATTCTTTTAGTTTTCTTTATAGCTCATGCAGTTTTTAAGATATTTAGCTCAAATTTGGAATATAGGTTATACTGTAGGGCTTATATCATTGCCCAGGTAACAAACTAACGTGAAATTAACGTTATTTTTTGGTCAGTTCTGGTCATAGACGACGTCAGTAAAAGACGTATAAATGACGTTAAAAGTACGTTCGAAAGTCACATCCCACTAACGTCATTTAATGACGTTTTTCTAATGTTCTTTATGACGTGAAATATGACGTTTATTTTAACGATTTCCCAGGTAGCACACTAACGTCGAAATGACGGTTTTTTAAGGTCAGTTCTGACGGCAGATGACGAAAAATATGACATGATGATGTAAAAAATGACGGTTCTGAAAGGTTAGGTCTGACGTATATCTTTTCATCGTGAGCGGTCACCCATCCAACTACTATCCGCACTTTTTGCTGCTTAACTTCGTTGATCGGTCGGTGTCCTCGAGTTCTCATCTGCTGCACGCTCCTATGATATCAAGTATTACTATTGGTGTTCATATGAATAAGTTTGATGAATAAATGTATGTTGCTTTTCCAGTCAATAAGAAAGAGCTTGAATAAATAAGATTTTATAATTGTATTATTCTTTTCTCAACATTTTTGATAAATTTTCTTGCATAGACACAAATTGATATTAATAAATAAATAATTATATGAATGTTTATAGAAACGACCGCAAAATAAAAAAACCTACTTTTATTTATTATATTATATATATATAAATGGTACATAGATATAAGGATCGAGAATTAAGGTAGACCACACTATACAAATATTTGTATGTTATACATTATAAAAAAATATATAAATATTCAATGTAGGTATATTGTATAATAAATATAGTTATTTTAAAATTTTATTACGACGTAAAAATAACGTCTTTTTAACGTCATATTTAGGGCGTCTTAAAGACGTTTCTTGAATGTCGACATTAAAACGTCATTTTTTGGTAGAATGACGTCACCGACGAAATATGCCCTTAAAGTGACGTCAAGTTTACGTCAGCTTGCTACCTGGGTGGGCATGTCAAATGGTTGTGAGAATTTACAGGTTTTATTTTTTTAGGGATCGTGCCCCCTTTTCTCCTCCTGAACTTTTTTGCGGTGCGCCTCTGGTAGATTCTAAAATGCAAAATAAATTTTCTGTTTCATTTACAAACTTTTCGGTCTCTTGTAGTTTTTTCGTATCTGCCACCGCGCGTTATCGAGAGAAAAAATAAAAAACGATTTTCTATAATTCGCTAGATGAAATTAAAATTAAAAAAAAATTAAAGCTTGGATAACGTGGTTTTTGTAGCAATGATTTATTACAATAAGAAAAACCTGAATAATAAACGTAACAAAACAACGTTACAAAAACTGCTGAAAGTACTCTTTGGAACATTCCCGGAGTATTTCTTACGGTTTTGATGGAGAATGGACGCGGCCTGCGTCTCTCCGTTGAGAGCCCCAGGGAAGGAACAGTGTAGGTGTTGTGGGAAAAAGAAGGCCGTACGCGAAAGCAAATAACAATAAAACAGGTGGTCTTTAATCTGAGCAATCTCTAATGAGCAGTCCTTTTACATTGGTGAGAAGCACGATATTATTGATCGGCCTCCGATGAGCGAACCGCGTGAGCAATGGCTGACCGCGTGGCCAGTCCGTGAGACCGTTCGAGAATCCGAGCACGCGCGGCTCGTACAAGACGCCGAGCGCACGAGCCTCGAGCACCGAGCGGACCGAATGAGAATAACGTGTGTATCGACGAGAACTTGAGCCGTGAGAGTTAACTGAGCGTTCCGTGAGCCGTTACGCAAAACCGTGAAGCACTTGAGATGCACCGAGCAGAACTGAGGGCGGAAGCGAGCCGCCTCGAACCGGAAAAGATAAGAGACTCACGTGATCGAGCAACGTGGTATAGAGCGGTATGCGCAGGCGCGGGCAGCACACTCTATGCGGCATTGATCGGCGATCGACGAGCACTGCCGCGAGGTGCTGCCGCGAGACGGAGGAAACTTGAACGAATCGACGGACGATCGCGCCATTATTCAACAGGTTTTTTCTCGATAACGGTTACAGATACGAAAAAACTACAAGAGACTAAAAAGTTTGTAAACGAAACAGAAAATTTATTTTGTATTTTAGAATCTACCAGTGGTGCACCGCAAAAAAGTTCAGGTGGAGAAAATGGGCACGACCCCTGAAAAAATAACCCCCTGTAGATTCTCACAACCATTTGACATGCCCAATGATATAAGCCCTACAGCATAACCTACATTCCAAATTTGAGCTAAATATCTTAAAAACTGCATGAGCTATAAAAAAAACTAAAAGAATTTTGAAATTTCAATATCCTGTAGATCAGTAACTTAGATTTTACGGGCCTATGTTTATATGAAGTTTTAGTCATAAAATAAGCCAAAGAATTACCTCCTTCCGTTTGTACATGATATTTAGGAACACCCTGTATAATAATTATTTCATTCCTAATACCATTTCCAATAGTATTTCCAATAATTTTCCCAATAGTATTACCAATAGTATTTCCAATACTTTTCCCAATAATATTATCGATAGTATCCTCAATGGTTTTCTCAATAGTATTTCCAAT
Source organism: Xiphydria camelus (assembly GCA_963678675.1). Taxonomy (NCBI): domain Eukaryota; kingdom Metazoa; phylum Arthropoda; class Insecta; order Hymenoptera; family Xiphydriidae; genus Xiphydria; species Xiphydria camelus. The sequence goes on from OY783197.1 coordinate 13,052,415, forward strand.
AGTGGTCAAAATACTCTTCAGAACTTCAATAGTTTTTTTTCACAAGGGTGCAGTGCAGTCACCAATGCATTATCATATATCTGTTATGTGTGTGTGAGTTATATTACTGTAATGTAGCAGCGGGGCCACTAATGTTATATTACTTGTTATTTCTTTGTTATGTTGCTGTTCAGTTGGGTGTTTAGTGCGTAAGAAGCTGGTAGCCAGGTGCGAAACCTAACACTAGTCTCGTACTTTAAAATTTATGCAATTTATTTAGAACTTTGCTTCAACACTTTCCTACAAGACAGATTTATTTTAAAGAATAAAAAATTTCATGAACCACTGAAGAGACAAAAGCTTAAAACTTTTAAGAGTATTCAAGAGAAGATAATTGTTACGTCCTCTCAAAACAGATTAGTTGAGATAAGAGCAGAAAGAAATATTTTTGGTCGAGCTTTGCTCCTGTCCCAGGAACGTCAAATTAGCCTAGAGATGCTGTTATCCTATCCATTAGGACCAGTACCATGGGCATTAGCAACTGCTGATGGATGTCCTACAAAAACAGACAAGGCCAAACTACTCCATGCTTTGGAGATCAAGGGTGCGGTAAATGAACCTCCTAAGGTTGAAGAATGCATTTATATGATTGATGGCATGGCTTACTTTCAAGCTCTCAGTAATATTCCAGAAACCTTTGGTGAGCTCGCCGAGATAGCCTTAAGCCGTTTTCCAAAATGCAAGAGGATAGATTTCGTGACGGATACTTACGCAGATGTATCTATTAAAAACATTGAGGGACTAAGAAGAGGCCGTGGAGATACCTAAGACCAAGATTCCTCGGGATTGAAAAAAATTCCTCAGTAATGGCAAAAACAAGGAACAACTTGTCAACCTTCTACATAATGAATGGAAACAAGACATATATGCCCACTATTTTCATGGTAGAAATCTTTACTCATCACATAATGATCAGTGCATGTTGTTTACTAGCGAAGACGATTCAACTGTGAATTATACGATACAAGAAGAGCTATGCTCTTCACAAGAGGAGACGGATACTAAAATTACATTACATTGCTTTCATGCTTCTCAATCCTGTCAAGACAATTTGCCTATCAGAATTAGATCACCAGACACAGATGTTTTTATGTTGTTGTTAAGTTACGCCAACGAAATTGAAAACGTGTTACTGTTTGATACAGGAACTAGAAACAAACGAAGGGTCATTAATGTCATCATCATTTCTCGGGATTTAGGTGTAGCAACGAGCCATGCTATGTTGAATATGCATGCATTATCCGGATGCGACACTACCAATTCATTTGTTCGTCATGGAAAGTTGTCAGTAAAATCTAAATAGGAAGTTTTCGAAATTCGTGCCTATCCTTAGATCATTAGGATCATCACTTACAATTACAGATATGTTACAGACAGGCCTAGAGGAATTCGTCTGTTGCTTGTACAGTGATAAGGGATACACAGATATAAATAAGCTAAGGTACGATTTGTTCACACAAAAATACTCTCCCACAATGACATTTGCATTGCCAAATACACAAGGTGTCGAATTGAGTCTACTACCTCATTGCAAAGCTTCACTTGAAAAGCACATCAGTCGTGCAAACTACCAGTGCCTCAATGGATAGATATATAGGGATGGGAAGATATATGGAACAATGCTCATGTCGCTAAATCCATACTACCAACTACAGTGGGACATGGCTGGAAGATGGAGAATGGACAACTGAAATTTGATTGGATTAAAGGGGATCCGTTGCCGCACAAATTAACCGACGTTATGGAAAGCTTTTATCCAGATGAGTTTGAAGATGGAGATGATCCAGAAGTAGTTAACTTAGCCGATATAGTAGATGAGGATGAAGAAGGAGACTGCTGATTATAGGTTTGTTCCTGCAGAGAATCCGTGACTAATCCCTGACAGTTGGTGATTTGTACGTAGTGCGCATGTGCGGACTTTGACTAGTCAGGGATTTCTGTTGGAACACCGAACGCACTGTACTCTAGTGGTGACGACAGTAATTAATTTTAGAAGAGAGCAAACCTAACCTTTTTAATTTTCGACTAAGGTTATTGTCATTTTGTTTTATACACACTACTAGTAGTGTAACAAAAATATGGATGAAAACTCAGGTACAAACAATAGAAAGCTAATACGGTTTGGCGAACAAGGGTTGCAAATGTACAGTCAGTTAAGTAAGAGCGTGTATGGCATTATTCATAAAGAAATTATTCAACAATGTTTTTTTCCACATACATACGTTTGACATGTTCCAAGGCAATGCGCAATTATGTTAATAATGAGTCCAATCACCACCATCGACAATCACTTGGCATCCCCGAGGCATAGTATCCACCCATTTTTCGACGTATTCGAGGGGAAGTGCCTTCCAAACGCGTCGAATTTCTCAGGATAACTACTTCACAGTGAACACGTTTTCATAAACAAGCAGAAGCTTCGACGAAAACGTGTCTTCACTGTGAAGCAGCTATCCCGAGAAATTTGACACATTTGGAAGGCACTTCCCCGTAAATACGCCGAAAATTTGATGGATAGTATGCCTCGGAGATGCCAAGCAATAATCGATGGCGGTGATTGAACTCATTATTAACCAAATTGTGCATTGCCTTGGACCATATCAAACGTATGTATGTTGAAAGAAACATTGTTTAATAATGTCTTCATGAATAATGCCGTACACGCTCTTACTTAACAGACTATACTTACAATCTCACGTCCTTCATGGAAGGCTAATTGCCGGACGGATCGGAGTAAGCCATCCCCGCAGTGGCCAGCTTAATAAATACAGCTATACATGGAATACTAAGTCAGATTGTAAAGGGGAGAAATAACGGATTCCATAGATAACCGTGTAAATCTGATACCTGGCTTACCATGTACACCCGGGTTCACGGATTCTGAACATAGTGACTTTTCAAAATGTCATATTTCAATATACTAACCAATGAATAATTAATTATCATCCTTTCATTAGCCAGGGCAAAGGCTGCATTAGCTGATGAAAGTTTGACATTTAATTGCTAATTGTCTGTTACGTTTTAAAATTACATTTTGAAAAGTCATTATGTTCAGAATCCGTGAACCCGGGTGTACATCCGGGGCCACGGATTCTTCTTCTGGTTACTTTTGCAAAATGTTTCTACTATAGGTACCCTATATATTAATTACTCATTCAAATTTCTAACATTAGCATCAACATCTATAGCAGAAATAATGGATTCGGTTTTTGAACAGTAAAAATAACAATTAACAAATTAAGAGAGGGGGGGCAGTTTTACTTCGACCAGGGTGTACACAATATCCTACAACAAATTAGGACAGTTATTTTGGATTAATCTATTTCTCCAGCCTTATACCATACTTGTAAAACGCTTGCGTGCTGGTTATTCTCAGTATAGCGCTATACCGCGTTTATACTGTGTTTGTAAAACCCGCCCTCATTCATACGAGCAGCTAGTACGCCTGCGTCGGACTAAAAGTTTCCTGACAATCCGCAAACTTTTCTGACTGTCAGCAAACTCGTCTGACTCCTGCTGGAACAGCGGATTTGGAATCAGTGACTGTCACGTACATCTTGCTGGAACGCGAGAATCTTAATGCGCATGCGCCTGTCGTCCGTTGACAGTCTCTGACTCCTGCAGGAACAAACCTTATACAGATGCTGTTATAAAATGAAATACTCTTATTTGATTTTGAGATTGAAAGTCAATTTTCATTATTATAACTAGAATGTTTTCGTTTATATTCACATAATGAGAATTTTGTGTTAAGGTTCATATTTACAATAAAAAATGGAAAAATATGTAACTAAAAACTCAGGGAAGAATTCCTGCACAAAATATTATTTATAAACATACCTTCTTCAACGACAAATTTTAATGAAATGAGAATTAATTGAAAAGGAGTCATTTTCTCCGTGTTTTCGTGGTTTTTCATGTTTTTTTCGGGATATGCTGTAATTGACAAGAGGCAAACAACTAAAACCTTAAACTAGATGGCAATACCAACAAAAAAATATGTGAGAAGTTCCCACGGGGGGGAGGGTTTCATATTGGTAGCTCATGGTCTATAAATAGTTAGAATTGGTTTCGGGAGAGTGCGCTGCGGTCTTACGAGTCGAGCGAAAAGTGTCAAACATTTGATCTCCCGGTAGCTGTCAATTCGGGAAATCGAAGCATCTAACCTCGAAATCAGTAATTTGTAAATTATGATGAATAACACAGGTTTACAAAAAAAAAGTCCGGACTATTTGACCGGACCATGGTATTCCGAGGTATTTTTGCGTCCTGAATCCGATCCCGAGGTCATCTGAGCCCCATCACGTCAGAAAAACGAGATTTGCAACGAGGAGGTTGCCACTGCAGACGCACCAATTTTTGACTCATGTTCTGCATGCTGTTTCATAAGGCCGATTGTAGACGAACAATCGGCTTTACAGAAGGGTCTTTATTGTTCGGATACAAACAATGTTCCCAAGAAGTCCCCTAACATAGTGCGAAATTTCAGACGAATGGGTTGAGCAGTTCTCGAGATATGGAAGTTTTCCGTCAAGTTTCTGCGTCTTGGCAGGGAGCTTAAACTCGTGAGTTGGTAAGATTCCTTCGTCAACTTACAACAAATTTGTGCCGTCCAATTGTGTTGGTTGTAATGTCTTTGAAAAGGGCAAGAGCCCGTGAAATAAATAAATAAGGAAATATGGGACTGCCCTGAGCAGCACCCAGAGCATGACTCCAAGGTTCTAAGGCCATTAGGGTCAGTGCTGGGTCCACTGTCAATATGTCACAGTGAACGGATCGCCGGAATTGGATGCCTTGACAGGGAGATCGTAATCCGCGAGATACAACAATCATGGCAACATTTTATCCACTGAGGTGGTTCTGTAATAGTCCCGGTCGAGATTTAGGACTCCATTCCAATGTTTGGAAGGTATTCAAGACCTAAACAGCTACCCTCCAACTCAACAGGTCGCTTGAGAAATTGTCCCGGGTCCAGTTCCAAAAAATGGTCATTTTAACCTCTAAATGACCTTGAAATCTCGTTTTTCTGACGTGATGGGGCTCAGATGACCTCGGGATCGGATTCAGGACGTAAAAATACCTCGGAATACAATGGTCCGGTCAAATAGTCCGGACTTTTTTTTTTGTAAACCTGTGTAATGTGTAGGAGTGATAAAATTTTCATGAAAACTCACGATTTTCTGACATGTCATCTCGTACAGGTGCAACCGAAGAGAATCTAGCTCGTATCCTGTCCGCAAAAAGATGACTCGATGGACATCAGAGATGTCAGGCTTGACACTGAGCGCCTATTACCTACGGTACATTAATTGTAAAACGCGCTTCTCGTTTCAATTAGGTATTCCAGCGTTAAAGAACTTTTACTTCTTTCACACACAAGGTAATAACCTTTTATGAACTGTTCGTGGTAGGAGGCAGCGATCGATAATAGCGACTCGTCGTAGACAAGTTTGTCTATTAAAACTGTAGCGTATTAAGCGAATAGCAATTTGGGAGCGGAGTAAGGTTGAGAGAATGCAGAAAGGCAAGGAAAGAGAAATGAATTTAGCCGCGTGTAACGTATGAAATTTGAGAGTCACGTTTATTGATGTCACCTTAGCGGATTGTATTCGACGACTGACAATAGCTCGACGTTCGTCCGAGCTCGGGCCTCGAGAGTCAGTAAGCGCGATATTACCGACGTGATTATTCAAAGTTTTATGTCTCTTCTGTTGGAACAAAAACTAAAAGTGTGCCGAACTACTACTGCGATAATGTGCCCGAGCTCGCGGTCTATTCTGCGATTAACGTTAACGTAATCGTGATTATGCTCGGATGGTGGGTGTTCCAAAAGAGGTAAAGTTGATACTAAACATCGGACGCTGTAAGCTGACTTGCTAGTGTATTCTTTGCAACTGGAACATCATCGCAGGAATAATTTGTCTACGATTAGTCACAATCATTGATCGCTGCCCCCTACGATCAACAATTCGTATAAGGTAAATACTTCCCCTTGTCGAAAACCACTACAGCGGACTGAACACTACAGTGGTCAGTAGTGGTATACAGTGTTGAATAGTGGCATGCAGTGGTACGTAGTGGTAAGAAGTGCTAAGTAGTGCACATGTAATGGTTATACTATTTTTTTTATTGAATCATATAAAAAGGGTACAAAATTTAAATTATACGACGGATGTATCACTTCTGCCCCCGAAAACTCTGCAATCACACGAATTGAAGAAAGGTATAATACCTACCCAGATAAATTTAAATGTTACTTATAGAAGACAATGCAATGGTAGATAACTTCTTTGGTTGACATTATTGGATACCGTTGAGGTTCTCACGATTGTAGACACGTGTGCTTAAATTTTAAATTTAAACTTGCATTTTCTAGTAAAAGAGCGAAGGGAGAACAAAATTTTCCCGACGTTTCTATGAGCTTCTATCCTCCTATTAAAAAAGAACTATAATCTAAAATGTGTCGCGCGAAATTACCTAGCAGGGAAAGACTCACTTATAAAAAAAGAAGAGAGATCTATTAATTTTGATTCTCCAGAGCTTTCTCCAGACCCAGAGAAATTGAGCATCATCGAGTTCTTAATCTAGAACGAATCATCGAGCGTCAACGTCGCGGTGGAATTTCTACTGTCCGGCGATTGCATTGCGATATATCGTTTCCGTAAGATCTCTTGATGGTCGCTGCAAGGGCTACTTTCGCGTTTGGATCGCAAAGGTCTCTCACCTGGTGATCTGAAAAACACGTTTAAAAGTCCACTGTGAACAAAATCAATCCTTCGCAGCCACGACATTCTGACAATGCGAAACTCGTCTTTGTTCCTGGCGAATTAAAAGTTTCCCGCGATAAAATTGTTTAATCATACCTTGCGACGAGTTTCAATTTGACATTGTCGATGTCTTTCAGTATATCGCCCATTAATTTCTGGGAGATCAGTGGCGGTTTATGCCGTTCGACGAACTTGTAGTCTTGTAAACTAGCTCTCCTCGCGATGTGAGGAGTCGTCAGAGGTGGCAGAATATAATAATAACCAATTAAAAATTTTAACATTACGATCAAAACGATTACTTACAGTAATTAGCATTGATCCCAAAGCAAGAAATCTTAAAGTTGGCAATAATTTCGTTGCTGGCTGAATTGCTGCATTTCTTTGCGACCTCGGTGCAATGCGATGTCGTATTTGTCCCAATAATCTCTGACAGGTTTGTTTTTCCAGACGAAATCAAGTGAAGAATTCTACATCATTTTATTCTTCGAAATAGTCAACTCTGGAATAGTTTTGTATTAGATTTGGTTATAAATTAGTAGGTATAGGTATCCTTTATTTACTTACCGCGGGCACGTATTTTCCTAGGGTTTCTCATTCTTTGTAAGACGTCAATTTCATCATCAGATGATGATTCGAAAACTGGCACATCAATCAACTCCATTTCACAATTAATAACAATTATTATGATTCTGTCACGGTTCTGATTCTGTCACGGAAGAATAAAGACGCAAACAAAAAGTTAGGTTATACTGAGGATAGCTAGCTTATCCCACGATGAAACTGCCGGATAAGTTATGTTTGCATTTATTCCAAAGATTATCCTATTCCAGACTTATATCATACTTGTAAAACGCTTGCGTACTGGTTATTCTCAGTATAGCGCTATACCGCATTTATACCGTGTTGGTAAATATCACTTTTGGATCACTGCTCACCACCATTAGGTGCCCATACACACAGAGGTCGAACTGTCGGTTTGGAACGGCGCGGTTCGAACCGGCAGTTTTACCTTTCAGTTAGTGGGCGCGCCACGCGCCAGATCGAACTGTCAGGCTGACCCGTCAGTCCAGACCGACGGGAAAAACTGCCGCCGTCCACTAATATGCGTTTTAGCACGACAGACGGAACGTCGGTTCGTACCGCTACGCTTAATATCATCCTAATCTAAGCGAAAGCGCTATTTAGGCCCTTCGTTCACCGACAAGATAAACCGACAATTCTGTGTGTATGGGTACCTATTTAAAAATATCGTCGTAGACGTTTGGATTTTTATGTTAATATTTATTAGAGAAAAATGCTCAAAACCGGCGAATAAGAATTCTGTATGAAGCTTGTTGAAGCGGTTAAAAAGTATCCGCTAAGTTAAAACAAAACAAAAATCATCGGAAAATACCAATTTTTAGTGAAGTTAGAGGCATTTGTTTACAAGAGCGCGCAGGCGCTACACGGCGCGTATTTATGTACAAAATTCAATATCTCGAGAACTATTCATCGTAACAAAATGAGATAAAAACCAATTGTTTCGTCTTGAAATTCTCTACATTTTTTCCCCAGCATGTCTCGATAACTTCTTAATAGTTTTCGAGATATTTAAAGAAAAAAAAGAAAAGAAAGTCGTACAAAAAATACATTTTTATTAAAAATTGAAAAGCAAACTTTGGCTTTATGTCACATTTGTTCTATATATTTTTCCGAGTATTTAAAAAAAAGAAAAATTAAAATCGTACCGTATGTCCGCGATCATTTGAACCATAGGAAAATTGCGAGTTTTGCATGAGCACCCCTTTGGGTCTCCTCGTCCAATAGAATCACCGGAGAAGCGTGAATGCGCATGCGTAGTCATCCGCGAGTGTGGCGGCGTCAACAAGTTCAGATCGGTTATCGAAATAATCGATCTGAACTTGCTGACGACGCTACACTCGCGGATGACTACGCATGCGCATTCACGCTTCTCCGGTGATTCTATTGGACGAGGAGACCCAAAGGAGTGCTCATGCAAAACTCGCAATTTTCCTATGGTTCAATTGATCGCGGACATACGGTACACTTATGAAGTAAAAGCGCAACAAAATCGATTTTCTCAGCCCGTCTACTGTCGGTCGACACTACGGGTCGATCTGCAGTTTTGCGGCCGGCCGGCCTGTGGCGGTTCGACCTGTCAGTTTTAACCGCGGATTTCTATTCTGCGTTAGTGGACGACGACGGTTAAAACCGACGGATCGACCCGACGGTTCGAACTGCCGTTCCAAACCGACAGTTCGACCTCTGTGTGTATGGGCACCTATTGAACCACTACTGACCATCATTGAACCACTGCTCACCACTATTGTGCCACTACTCAGGTTTTTAGTAGTGGTTGAAAATATTCTGTAGTGTTCTGTAGTGGTTTTCGACAAGGGTTCGAAAGAAGTAAAAGTTACTTAAAGCAGAAATAGTTGAAACGAAAAGCGCATATTGCAATGAAAGTACTATGGGTGAAAGGCGCTCGGTGACAAGCCTGACATTCTCCAATGTCCATCGAGTCATCTTTTTACGGACAGGACACGAGCTAGATCCTTTTCGGTTGCACCTGTACGAGATTACATGTCAGAAAATCGTGAGTCTTCATGAAAATCTTATCACTCCTACACATTATTCATCATCATTTACAATTTACCGATTTCGAGGTTAGATGCTTCGATCTCCCGAATTGACAGCTACCGGAAGATCAGACGTTTGACACTTTTCGCTCGACTCGTAAGACCGCAGCGCACTCTCCCGAAACCAATTCTAACCATTTAATGACTAGAGCACCGACCCAACCACTTCCGGCCAAATGTCAGGGAAATTCAAAAAATGGGGCTTCTTCGCGGACATACGGTATAGTCAAAGAAGTATACTCGCTCTCTCTCTCCCTCTCCCTCTCTCTCTCTCTCTCTCTCCCTCTCTCTCCCTCTCTCTCTCTCTCTCTCTCTCTCTCTCTCTCTCTCTCTCTCTCTCTCTCT